>JAWWMK010029257.1:0-14627 GCA_035047105.1 Galeopsomyia nigrocyanea
AGGACCATCATTTCTATATAGGAACGATGGCCATGGTTATATAACGGACCTAGAAACGTCGCGTTTATAAAAAACTTCCCTTTCCTCTGCCCCATCGAATTCTCAACACTGAAACTTCCTGCCAATAAACAAATTTGAGCGTAACCCGTGTAAAAAAAATCTATGGGTAAATTCTTGAAAATTTTTTCACAAATTCATGGATGATTCGTTGGAAATTCATGGGATAATCCTGATATAGCGTTAGGAGCAACGATTATTCCATGGCATGAAAATTCGGAAGAATTACAGTTTGATAAATAAAATTATGGAAAATTGTTGAAAAATTTTGACAATGTTTTTACAATTAATTTTTTGTAATTCTTCATTTCCGTTCACTTAAAAAGAACCATTGGATAATCATTGCAAAAAATTTTCCGATCTTTTTACAATAAAATTTTGTATGCTTCTGTTACCCGTAGAATTATTGATATTTTTATAAAAAATGTTTACCAATGATTCTTTTTAAACGAGCTGCCGGTTGCCTTCTTATGATTTTTCTGGGGAAATAATTGATAGAACATAGCATAACTATGGGAAAACTATTTGAAAACAATGGGGAAATTCATGTAATAATACTTGAAAATTTATGGGTAAATTATAAAACGATATTTCTTTTATTTTATTGATAAAAATTGTTGTTGTACTTGTGTATACATATTGTAAGCATATTTTCATAAAAGTTAAGAAATAATTGTATCAAACGGCGCATTTCGTCAAAGTCATAGCAGTTCTACAAGGATGATTTTATTATACCTAGAAATAGAGCAATCTTGCTATTATTAACGTGATTCTGCGTGCTTTTTTTGATATAAGGTGGGCTAAACATTAAGTACCTGTGTTACGTGCCGTGAATACATCGCGCAATTTGGCTTGAAAAAGCACTCGCGAATATTAAATCCATGTCGACAAGTTACTTTTCCTATAGGAAGCTGCTAGCTGCAACATAATCAAATAAACATTGCGGCTCCTGCAAAATAAAACAAAACAAAAACAAAAAAAACTCCCCAAAGTATCTGTACTTAAAACACTTGCTTTATTCAGATGACCGAAAATTGAAGTACTTTCGTCGCGATATTATGAAAAACGTCAGGGGTAATAAAAGTCGCTCGTTGCAATACAGGTTATCTCAACTCGCGCACGCATTACAAGCGTATTTATTCATTGGGATTCGTATATTGTATGAAAAACTTATCTGAATATTATTGCCCGTCATTCTGAAATTTGAAATCGTCTAAAAAGGGCCTCCAAATACGTCAAATTCCCGATTACGGGCAGTGTTTAAAACAAAATAGTATCTGAGGAAAAAACTTTAAATAGATTTCCTTCATGATTTTTCCATAGAATCGAATGGTGCAATTAGATTTTTAAAATCATGAAGTTTTTTTGGAATTTCCAATTGTATACAACGATTTGATACTAACAAAATAAAGTCTCACAAAAAAACGTCATTTAAGTTTTCGTCTTGAATTTCTCCGTAGAATAAATAGTTCTTCTAGATTTTCAAAGTCGAATTTATTTTATTAATTTGTTTACATAACTTTTTACAAACAATTGCAAATGACAAATCAAAAAACACAGGTACTTTTATTTTCCATTATACTATGAATAGCATAGTGAGTTTGTCGCTAACTCATCCAGTTTTTGCATGGGCCTTAATGGCTTAAATATTTATTGCGTGTAATAGCTATATTTCAATTTTTTAACTCTACGGAAAGTGAAACTAGTAAAAAATCCATTATTTGATTAATTTGATTAATTATTTAGTTTAATGAAATAATGAAAAATTATGAATTCATCTCTGGGGCGGCAAGATGCTGCTATGTTTATTGGGTCACTAACATTGATCGAATAGAAAAAGCGACAGTCTGTTGAATCAAACCAAACATTAAACTGTCTTCCATGAAATATTAATGCTTGAATGTTGCTTGGGATAACATTCCAATTATTCGTTGTAGTTATTCCAATTGTACTAATTTTCAAGCATTTTAAAAATAAAAAATTATAAACGGTATTGAAAAAAATATATATAAGGCAAAAAATGTGCTGGAATTAATTTAAATTCATACCATATATATTATCTAAGGAAATAATAATTATTATTTTAGTTATAACCTCCTTATACTATCGCTGGAAGAATTTCACTATCAATTATTCATGTAAGCTATACGAGTATATTAGAAAAGTTAGATTAGAAAAGTTACTAAAATTTGTTCATAATTAAATTTTTAAGCAAAATTTTTGAAATAGTTTGATCATTCATATGGAATCATTAATCAAAATTATTAACTAAATATTATTAATTAATAAAAATCATTAACATCGGTGTACAGAGGAGTATATCATGCAAGAGTCATGGTAAGGTTAACAGTCAGCGTTTCCATCAGCATAAAGTTTGTAAAATTGCACTTTGTGAAAGTGTAATTAGAGAGTTTGTAACACGACATACTTGAAATAATACTGAACATGAGGAGAGTCTCGAAATGAGTGGAGACTCAGCATAACCGTTTCGATTGCGCTCGATAGGGGTTCTTCATCGTTAGAAGGGGTGCTAGAACGTCTAACTAGGAGTCTTCCCAGTCGAGGATTAGTAAGTCGGAACAATGTTTTTCATTTAAGTTTTTGTTTTTATTCTTTCAACAATAATAATTTAGTTAACATCCCCGTCCGTAATATCTCAAAACTCTCTGGGTGCAATAATCAGATTTGCAGGATAGGAAGGAGAGTAAGTAACCCAGTCGATAGAGCTTGCATCGGTGAGAGTTACTCGAGGTTGAGGTTTCTACCAAAGCTACCTTTATTTTTCAAAATCTAGATAGTTAAGTACTACACGTAACATTTTGTATGAGTACGGAGAGACGCCATCTACCGGTAAACCGGGAACTACATTAGTTACACTTACTTTCTAAAATCATAACTGCGTTGAGGGATGACTGTTACAAGTTTTTAAAGTAGAGTTTAAGGACTTCCTCTTGCTCAGTGGTTTCCAAAGATGGCTCCGCGCAACGAAAAAGGACTTCTTCAGTTCATTTTGCTTCTATTCTAAAAGTGATTGATAAATTGAAGCGAAAAAATTTAGAACTCATACTAGTGTCTACTTTCTTGTAGTCTTTTCTAAATTTCAATAATTACATTTGTTTATTGGTGAGAAATTATTACCTCAAAAGACCGAGATAAATCCTTTTTTGTAGGCTCAGGCAGTGAGCTCTAGCTTAATGTGAAATTACTGCTAATGTACCCTGATGAATAAATAAACAAATAAATGAATAAATAAATAAATGAAAGCAACGAAATACGTAACTTCGACGTAGAGCCGCAGTGGCTTGTGGATAAAGCGTGTAAGACTCCCATGCGAGAGGCCTGGGTTCGATTCCGAGTGGGTACCTCTGACTTTTTTTTCAAAAAGTGTACATGCCAAAACCAACACTTTGGTTTAAAAATTGATTTTTTCGGGAAAAATATGTAGAAAAGTCAGTTGGAAAAACTAAATTTGTAAGTCCGTTATTTTAGTAGAAATGAAAGTTAAAAAAAAATAATTTATGAAAGTTTTGAAGAAAAACACAATCTACCCCTTTTCAACCCATCAAACGTGGAATTTTCAAAAATGCCAAAATTCTTTTTTCTAGAAAATTTAGATGAAAAATCAAATCTGCAAGTCCACTTTTTTAGTGAAATAACAATTTTCTTAAAAATCTAATCTACCCCTTTCCAACCCTTTCGAAACAATTTTTTCCAATGTGACGTCTCAGGTGCGCTTGAGCTTAGCGCAGTTCAGGGTTCGAGAAAAGTCGTACAATTGCTTGTAATAAACTTGTTCTCGCGTTATCAAGATATTAATTGGCGCGATAGGGAACCTAGTCACTTCCTATATCTCAATTGTCTTGAGAACCTAGCAAATGTAGTCTCTCAAAACAATTTTGATACCCAGCGCCTAGCAAATGTCACTAATTAACTAATGTGAAAGTGAATAGCCTAACAAATGTAGTCTATTCCCAATTACAACACAAAAGTTATATAAAGGGTTCCTCCCTAGAGGTAGAGATGTCTCCTCAAGTATCAGTTTTAAGAAGAAAATCCAAACTTATTATTTAATTTTATTGCTCGCAAAGCTTCTTTTAACTAATTACTTAAAGTTATGCGCAACATTATCTTATATCTAAGAAAACGAATGTATGATGAAATATGTTGATATTTATGTGTAAAAACATGATTATTCATATGAAGCGTGCATATTTTGTGAAATTAAACATTATTTAAACTTTAATCTTTTGCAATTACTACAGGAGAATGAAAAGTTATTAGCTGCCAACATAAATTTCAACTTAATTTTGCTTGAAATTATTTATAAATAGTTGTTTGATTATTTATTACTATTTCGGACTGTTTAAACTATTTGTAAACTTGCAAGCTTATGGCAACATATTTATAATTAGTTGTGAGAAAGGTAAAATCTTATTTGAATTACAAGAATTCATGAATTCTTTATTGTTTAACTAAAAGTTATAATAAACAATGGAATCTACATTAAAATAATCATCAACTTATTGTAGTACATGTGCAGCTTCTTAGAGAAATAATTGGCATAAAAATATTTTAGGAATTCATTTTTGATTAGTGAAAAATAATTAAAACTATTTTAAAACTTTAGATTATTTTTGTGTTTTTACAGTTTTCTATCTTATCTATGCATCTGGGGAAAAACTTGTTGAAAGATTTTACAGAGTCATAATTTTGGTCTACTTTAATCAATTTATAATATTCATAAATATTATTATTTCTCTTTGATAATGGTAAATTTTAAGGAGGTTCAGGAGTCACAGCAAAATGCACAGATCACGATAAAAGTGAAAACCATGATAGATTAAAGTATTCGGAAGGTCCCTGAATTTTTTCAATATTTATTACCTGCGAAATTCTAAAGAAAATAAATCTCAAAGTTCACCTTTTATACACGGGCTCTTATGGGAGACGTGCTACTGAGTGAGAGCTATTCACTTATTGTTAAAGGGCAAACTCCAAAAAAAATACACAGAACGGTAGGAAAAACCTACATACATGTAAAATAAATATTGCAGAGCCTAATTCTAAAGTTTGAGCGAAGATCACCAGTGTAAATCGTAAACAATCAATAAAAATGTTCTGAACAGAAACTCGAGTTTATAGGTTATGCGAGGAGGTGTGTGGGGAGCGGAGCGGCGCGCGCGGTGAGAGGGGAGTCGCCCCGCACCGCTCCCGTAGCTGACTGTCCTGAACCTCTTCAAAGGATGTAGAAAAGTTAAAAAGACGAGGGGAAAACGTGAAACAGGAAAACGATTGCATTTTTATGATTCTCTCCTCCTTATCGCAGAGCTGAATGTTTCGATGCAGGCTACGTTTGGTCGTGTTGTCGCCACTGTTAGACCAAGAGATGCGGCGCGACGCTTCCCGGAATCGTAGGTTATATGTTAGTTTTTTCTATACAACGTGTTAGCATATCTCTATTAGAATTTCGACCTGCGTTCTCTCGGCTTAAACTCGAATAAAGTTTTGAAATAAGAATACGCTCAATTATATCTCTATTTCTTCTATTTTATAAAGTTACTTTACGAAAAAATTTCAAAAATGCGCAAAAACGGCTCTGACGTTACACCAAAAATGCAGAAATAAAAAAAATGCATTTTTTTAAATATGTAGAACATTCAGAAGATACATCAAATCTGCAAGTCCACTATTTTAGTAAAATGAAATTTTTTTTTAAAAACACAATTTACCCCATGTTCAATCCATGCAAAGCCGAATTTCCAAAAATGCAGAATTTGATTTTAAGAGAAAAATATGAAGACCATTTAGACAAAAAAAACCAAATCTGTAAGTCATTTATTTTAGTAGAAATGAAAATTTAAAGAAATTTAAAGGCCATTTGTCAAAAGTTGTTCCTCAAGCAGAGAATTTCTAGTATTTGTAAGTTTGAAATCTTTGAAATTGATCGTTTGGGTGTTTACATAATGAAATCTCTATTTTTGTCAGTTCGAGTTCGTATACTTTTTTTTAGTTTTAAATTACCAAACTACCTTGCTTGCATGTTTGAAATTCGCAAAATTTTCAAGCGTGCTCTTCCAAATCCAAACTCTGATCTTTGCTAGTTTTCGATAACAAAATTCACACGTTTCTCATTTTGAAACTGACAAAATAATTGACGAAAGATTCCAACCTCGAAAAGTTCACGTTTGCAAGTCCGTGATTGCGAAAATGGCTGGTTTGTCAATTTCAAACCTACAAATTATTCAGCCGAATATCTCAGTATCCAAATCTGGCACTTAGAAGTTCTGAATGACGAAACATTATTTGAGTTTGTATCTTTGAACCGTGCAAATAAATTCCAACTGCTAAATACTCAATTTTGTTGGTCAGTGATTAAGTGCTTAAATGGCCGATTTGAACTATGGCAAAAAATAAATATATTTTTCAACGATTTTCTGCTTTAACCAGCAAATATTCAATGTCAAAATTCATCATTAAAATAATAACTCTTTCAATTAACGAAATTAATTATTAGAATTTCACTTCTTTTTGTAAGCTCAGCTATTTATACTGACTACATAAATTTATCTCCAAATTTTAATGTAGCTGACCAATTCTATGAGTGTTTTGCTTAAAATAGTTATAAGCTGACGTTAATCGATGCATGGAATTAAAGGAATCAAAATCCGATTTATGGTTTTACTAATGACGTTTATTGTTTTCTTCATAAAACAGAAACGCACAAGTATAATCAAACATTGAATGCTCAATGAGTTTAAAATTTGTTTTGTAGGTGTTGGAAATAAAAACGTTCTAATTGATATTCTAATCGTGAAGTTGCTGCACACTAAAGTACAATTGTTTTACCAACTGTTTTATTGATTTAACATTGGTATATCTGTCACTCCGTTTTTCAACGTCATACTAATAACAACGCCTTTGTAGTTATTGAATAAATGTTACGTTATTCTTAATTTGTGTTATACCAAATTAATTATTTCTCAACATAGTAGCAGAGCGTTCGGTTCCCCGTTATTAAAAATCGTTGTTGCTGGAATTTCTTCTTCGAAGTCGCTGGAATTTGGGCACTTCAAGATTGGCAACGGCGGGAAAATGGAGTTTCAAGGAATCGAAAAGCTACGAGGTGCTGAGTATTGGAGCATTTGGCAGTTTTCTGTGACGAATTTGCTGCGCGGAACTGAAGGAGCCCACGAAGTATGCATCGGCAAGGATCGTGCGGCATGCGGAATTATTGTAAAAACGATCGAGGCCAAGGTAATGGCTTTGCTTATTACGTGCACGTCGGCTAGAAGCATGTAGACAAAGCTGCAATCAATTTATCAACAACAAACCAAGCAGTCGGCGCATACGACTCAGACGGAATTTTTCAATTTTAATAAGAACGCATCTGATAATATGGTCATGCATATTTCTAAGTTTAAGAAATCGGTCTTGAGGATGCAGCAGTTGAACGTGAAGCCTGATGACCCGTCGCTTATGGTTAAGCTTCTTGATTCGTTGCCGGACGACTACGAAAGCTTTTGTCAAGCGTGGTGGGCTCGAGCGGAGGATCAGCAAACTCTGACGAACTTGATTAGTGCTTCGACTTCCGATGAAGTGCGTCGACAGAAGCGCATGGAAAAACGAGAGGAGGTCGTCGCTTTATTGGCCAGTAAAGATCATGGACAAAGTGAGCACAGCAACTCTTATCACGGTAAGAAGAATGATCATAAAAATAATGCCAAAAAGCCAAGTCAGTCGACAGAAAATGCAGGCGCTAACAAAAAGGACAAGTCAAAGCTCCAGTGTCACAAGTGTAAAGGTTATGGTCATTTCTGAAATAAATGTCCAAGTGCATTAAAGCACGAGAGTTCGAAAGCTCCCAGGGATGTTCGAAATGAGGAAGCTTTTGTTTGCGAGACGTTGTCTTGTGAAACTCAAGATTGCTGGATTGCTGACTGCGGTGCGACGCATTAAGTTACTCATCATCGTGAATATTTTTCTTCGTTCGAAGAATTCAAGGTACCAAGTAAAATTTACATCGGTGATAACAGCACGATGGATGCTGTCGGCAAAGGCTCAATTAAATTTGAAGCTCACATTGGTGATGATTGGATGTCATGTACAATGGAAGATGTTTTGTACGTGCCTAACGCGCGCAGAAATTTTCTTTGAGTTATTACTGCAACAGAGAAGGGACTAACCTTTAACTCGACGAGGACTGGTTGTTCGTTCGAGATGGCGTCGTCAAAGCACAAGGTGTTCGTGACGGACGCTTATACAAGATGCTGATTAGAGTGAACGAACCGGGAAAATCATGCGTCGGTGAGGTTAATGTTGCTTCAA
Source organism: Galeopsomyia nigrocyanea (assembly GCA_035047105.1). Classification (NCBI taxonomy): domain Eukaryota; kingdom Metazoa; phylum Arthropoda; class Insecta; order Hymenoptera; family Eulophidae; genus Galeopsomyia; species Galeopsomyia nigrocyanea. The sequence goes on from JAWWMK010029257.1 coordinate 8,383, forward strand.
GGGACACCTTGCAGATCTGGCATGAACGCTTGGGTCATCAAAACAAGGTTCATGTGAAACAATTACTGCGAAAGAATGTCATCGATTTCATCAACGATGATTTTTTTTGCGGAGCTTGCGCGGAAGGTAAGCAACATAGCCAACCTTATCACGAGCGCACACAACGTGCTAAAGAGCCTGGCGATATTATGCATACTGATTTATGTGGTCCGATGGAGTGCGATTCGTTGGGAGGAGCAAAATATATTTTATGCTTCACGTGTGATAGTTATTCCAGGCTGCGAATAGTCAACTTCCTGAAAGAAACGTCGGAAACAGCTGAAAAAATTCAAGAAGTGGTCCAACTCTTGAAAACTCAGCTTGAAAGACCGATGAAAGTTTTGTACTGCGATGGTGGTAAGGAGTTCAACAACAATCAAGTGCGAAAAATTATGTAGTCCAATGGAATTATTTTGGCGATGTCAAACCCCTACATGCCTCCACAAAATGGCTGCGCTGAGCGCACGAACAGGACGATTGTCGACTTGGCGCGAATGATGCTTTTGGCCAAGGACTCGCCGAAAAACGTGTGGGCCGAAGCTACGAACATTGCTGTTTACATACTGAATCGCACAGGACCGAGCAGTGTTGATGGCAAAACACTATGCAAGTTGTTTACGGGAAAGCAGGTACATCTGAAAAATTTTCATCTTTTTGAACAGAGTGCTATGCTAAAGTGCCGAAAGAGAAGCGGAAGAAGTGGGATCGGAAAGGAAGGCCTGCAATTTTTGTTGGTTATTCTGATCACATCGCTGGATATCGAGTATGGCTGAAGAGCGAAAATCGTGTTGTTCGAAGACGTGATGTCGACTTTGCTCCTGAAAGTCCTGGAAAGCTGCTGGCTTTGTTCCCTGCTATTCCTGAAGTTTCGACGCAGAAGAGTGCCGCGGAAAATGACGAGGTACACGTTTTACGTGACACAACCACTCACTCGAATGTTGATTTACATCCTAGTAATGTCGACCTGCAACCTGGTGACATTATCGATGAGCACTCTGATATTGACGATTCATCGGAGGACCAGTCTTGGGAGACTCCACCGTCGGATTCACCCTCACCACCTACAACAAGGACGCTGCGGGATCGCACAAAATTGAAAACTCCTGGACGTTTGGTCGAAATGATGATTGCTGAAATTGCCTACGGATAGTCGAAGACTTATGAAGAGGCAATGCAATCCGAAGAAAAGCGAAGATGGAAGAGCGCTATGGAGGAAGAGATGGACTCCTTAGTAGAAAATTCTACGTGGGAATTGGTTCAATTGCCAAAGAAGCGCAAGGCAATTTCGAACAAATGGATCATGAAGAAGAAGCGAAATTCTGAAGGCGAAGTCGTTCGCTACAAAGCTCGACTAGTGGTACGAGGTTTTAGTTAGAAAGAGGGGATTGACTACAATGAGACTTTCAGTCCTGTTACTCGCCTCGATACGGTATGTTTAATTATAAGTATTGCAGCTAACGAAAATTTGCAATTGTACCAGCTTGATGTCAAGACGGCATTCCTGTACAGAAGTATCGACGAGGAAATTTAAATGCAGCAGCCAAAAGGATTTGAAGATGGGACTGATCGTGTCTGCAAGCTCAAGAAAAGCATGTACGGTCTCAAGCAAATAATCAAGATGCTGGAACAAGCGTTTCATTCACGTTTTGAAATCTTTTGGTTTGAAACAAATCAGCTGACCCGTGTTTGTTTTGCAGAGTTACTGGAGACGACAAGCTGTTCGTAACTATATATGTTGATGATGGGTTAGTTGCTGCTACAAACAAAAATAAATCGTTGCGTATAGGTTTGTTTAGACCACTGCCGTCTACGTAAATTAGAATTACTATTAATATTGGGTGCACTGTTGTCCCGCGAACAAATATTTTGGGGTCCACTGTTGTCCCGCGAACGAATATTTTGGGTCCACTGTTATCCCGCGAATTTTAGAGTTAAACATTGTTTCTGCGCAGTTTTTTTTATATGCGAGGCCGTTGCGCCATTAAAATCTGTTAGTACAGTAAGATCGAAAGTATGTTAGTTATAAGATCGGATTGACAAAAAATTAAATTTTCGCTTTAAGTTAAACTCAAGGAGAGATTGATGACGAATTTTTTTTCATCACCAATCTCTGCTTCCCTATTTTAAGGGCATAGCAAGTAATTATATACAAAATTTTGGGGATGCAGATGTTTAATGAAATCGAGCGTCTGGATCTCCAGGATCATTACATATAGACCATAAGTTTTTATGTATAAGGTTTAGCAAGATAGTGTTTGTGAAGCACTTGTTTCCCCTTCTTTGCGCCGGGATATGTATGTTTCTTCCTGGATAATTGATCGTCGAAGACGTGTCACGTGTAGTGACTACACGGACCAAAGGTCATTAACTCCGGGCATCACCGTCGCTAACTGGAGCACAAGTTGCACCAGCTCTCGCCATCCTGTCACAATATCAACACTCAGCGCTGACCTACCCGGAAACTCTCGCCACCCTGTCGCAATATCATCGGCTCAGCACCGACCTACTGGAAACCAGAAAGTCTCCGTCGGCCACACGTGGCCTCCCACTCACCAACATCTGCATACATTGCATACGATGGTGCTCAGGGTATATAACACCTCCGCCGAGCACCATCTGTGCTTACTTGTACCATCCGTTCCGTACGAGCGTCAGTGACGCGCACGCATACTCTCTCCACCGAGTAATTAGCCAGAGGCTAGCGTATACGCGATCTTTCTCTCCAAGTGTATATCCAAGTACGAATGAACCAACCATTCACTTCACATCCAGCGCACACTTTATTCCTCAAACCCTTACACCAACATCGCCTAGTCTCGGCTAGACGATAGTTCGGAATCAAGAACTCACTTCAACCCGTGTGATCGAAAGGACTCTCACACGTAACATAGACCAACAAAATAAATTCTGATTAAAAAACGCCGGGTAGATTTTTTTTCATTTTATGATCCGTAGAATCGATTGGCGTAATTAGTTGGGCAAAATTATAAAATTATTAAAAAATTTTAATTGTTTATAGAGACTTTATAGTCACAAAATAATAAGGTCAGATAAATATTTTCGCTCTCTCCGCTGTCCGCATGAGTGCGACGGAAGTGGCAGCACTGGCCACGCTGCACGCTCCCGCGCATACATGTGGATGCGCGCCAAGATGTGCTGTTCTAGCGGCAATTCCAACCAGTCGTCGACGACATAGCTTAGCGTGCGAAGCTCCCTCGCGTTTAAAAACCTTCACAGGTACCTAGCTCTCCGCGAATCAATTCGCGTAGCCGTCATCGGCTCAGATTCCAAGCGAATCACATCAACCATCGTTAATCATTTAACGAGTACAAATTTGTGTGAAAACTGCGAAAAAATCATTTGTAAATCAGAGCGTGTGTGCCTCGTCGCCAGTGTGTGATCGCCGGCGTGCGGCTTCTGCGTGTGTGTTGCGTCACTCATCGCAATCTTTCTCCTTCATTTTCAATTCAGTGTAATATTTTAATAAAAGGGTTTTTTATGCCTTCACAGGCTTTTTTCTCCCTAATTCAGTGTTCACTTACTTATCAACCTAATCAACGATAAAATTCATAATAAATTTTTAACTTGCAAATTCAACGTAAATTCAGTGCAAAACTTAACATAAAAAATAACATGTGAATTCAAAAACTTAACTAAACTTAAAATTTCAAACCAACAAATTAGATTCAAAGATAATAAATTAAACTACATCTCATCTTTTTTATGAACGCAACTGCCGAGCCACCTACGGCAAGGTAAGTCACGAACTTTCAGTTTATTCAATAACTACAAAGGTGTTGTTATTAGTATGACGTTGAAAAATGGAGTGACAGATAGACCAATGTTAAATCAATAAAACAGTTGGTAAAACAATTGTACTTTAATGTGCAGCAACTTCACGAATAGAACATCATTTAGAACGTTTTTATTCCCAACATTCCCTCTAAGACTTAGAATTGTAAATTTAACATTCCCTCTGAAACTTTGAATCGTAAAACAAATCTATCAATGTTTGAATAAACCCAGTTATTCACGTAAAAATTCAAATCTTGGTCGAGGAAGTGGCTTCGTAAGGGCATCTGCGGTTTGATTTTCGCCAGCGACGCGTTCCAATTTCAGCTCTTTTCTTTCAATCTTCTCCCGAATGAAGTGTGCCCTGACATCAATGTGCTTCGACCGCTTGTGGAATAGTGAGTTCTTCGCCAACTTGATGGCGCTTTGATTGTCAACTTCTAGAACAGAAATGTCATTCAGTGAAGTCAATTCATTGAAGAGTCGATGCAGCCACACACATCTTTCGTTGCCTCGCTTGCCGCTATATACTCTGCTTCGGCTGTAGGTACAGAAACACTGCGGTGGCGTTGCCTCGCCCAAGTAATAGCTGCACCACTGTACTTGCAAACGACTCTAGTCACGGACCGACGAGTCAATGGATCGCTTGCATAATCGGCGTCACTGAATGACTCGAGTCCACCAGCTGTGTTGGCTTGGTATTTAATTCCAAAATCAATAGAACCGTTCAACTACCTGAAAATACGTTTGACTGCCATCCAGTGTTGTACTTGTGGCCTTTCAACAAACTGCGACACGCAACTGACAGCAAAACCAATGTCCGGCATTGTTGCAACTGCCAAATACATCAGGCAGCCTACTGCTTCTCGATAAGGAACATTCTCCGGCAACAGTCTTTGATTCTTGTTGTCCAGGTACTTCTCGATAGGCATTGACACCGGATTCGAGCAATCCATTCCAAACCTTTTCACGATGTCAGTTATGTATCTTTTCTGGCTGATGAAAATTGACTTGTCTTCGAAGCGCTCAATCTTCATGTTCAAAAAACACCCCAATGGCTCAAACGTAATCTTGAACTCTTCTTGCAGTTGATTCAAAAATTCTTCGATCAGTTACAATGTAAAGACTAATCTAACTAACACTAAACTAGACTAGGATCCAGCAGGTGCAACCAACTGCCTCCCCGATGAATCCCATCACACTTGCGTTTGCTTACAATGGAATATATATATATCCAATACAATGTTTTTAGTAACTTAATCTATGTGTTAGTGTAATGTTTTATTTTATAAAATTTTCGTAAGACAGAAAAACAACATATATTGAGATTTTAATGAGGTATGTCGACTAATTCGAAGTTGCTAATAGGTCGCATTCTCTGGTCGTTTCTAAACAGAATGACTTCGTTGTTATTGAATCCATTGTTGGCCAACATTCGTTGAATGTGAGGTAAGCGGGCCGTATGATGTAAGGATTCCGACCCATTCGACGTGTTTTGCATTGTCTAATTGTCGTGAGACTGGTAGCTGGCGATTGGTTGCACTGACAATGCAGATTAATGAGTGCCTGAAATCAATCTTTTAGTGATTACTTATCGGGACCCCCCACAGGTTCAGAACTTCCATAAAATGACCAAGACTATTACTAATGAAACTGCTATTATTCCGGAGTACATGAAGCTTGATTGCAAGTTTTCAAATTTATCAGTTATGTCCTGATATTTTAGCTTTATCTATAATATCGCTAAAGTCATGACCGATTTTTAATGACTTTGCCAAGGCATTATTTTGGGGTGATATCCCTTTGACGAGTTCCGTGTTGTTTAAAATGTTCTGGAGAAAATGGTACTTAGTGAGGTTTATGTGCTGTAATATTTTCATGATAACAAGATTGGTATTGTTGAATGTTACTGCGTTGAGGGTAGTAGTAAATTCGCGAGAAGCTACAAGTCGGTATGACAAATTTTCACCGAAAATTATAATTATTTCCTATAATGTAGAATAAGTTGATGTATGAAATTGGAATAAAAATATTCAAGTTTTGTCTTATTTAATAATTATTAATTTATTATTATAATTGATTAAAATGAAATAAAATGTTTAATTTACTATATAGTTACAACGAAATATTGTCTGAATTAACGAAAAAAGAAAAAAATTTTGCTGTCACCGAGGATCGAACCCGGGACCCCAAGTGTTTGAGTCAGTTGGTTTGACCGCTGCGCTATCACCCGATTGGAAAGTGAAAACAGGCGGCCTGGCTAAGTGCTTGGGCCTGAACAGGGAGCTTGATCAAGCCCTGGTCAGGAGAATAACGGGGCAATGATCCATCCCACAACTGGCCTGATCAATCCCAACCAAATATTGACGATCGCCTGATCAGCATTGGCCGTGTTGGCTTGATAACGAGTAAAA
>JAWWMK010029268.1:0-14626 GCA_035047105.1 Galeopsomyia nigrocyanea
ACCCCCCCCCCCCCCCCCCCCCCCCACACACACAAAAAAAGAAACAACAGAACCGCTAATTTCCGTTCCGCTTTTAGCTCTTTAATTAACGGAATTCCAGGAAGCGCGAGTAGCTCGTTCAGAAAGCTGCGCGCGAAGGGGGGGGGGGGGGGGAATTCGACAAACACACGCGGAATCTCCGAAATCCTCTTAACCGTCCTCTCTCTCTCTTCCCCTTCCCAAGAACCACTTTTTTACTCGTCCCTTAAGCTGCGATTCCCACCGCTCGGTGGTAACGGTAACGACCCAACGTTCTTTCTTTCTTTTCTCTTTTTTTTCTTATACCCTCGGCTCGCGAGAGATCCTCGACGCGCCCTCGTCTACTCTGTATATGTGTGTATGCGCGCGCGCGAGTAGAGTGAGCCAACGAATTACTTTTACGATCACCCGCTTGTGTAATTCTCGTCAGCGATAATTCACTTGGTAATTGTGCCTTACCATTTTTTTTCCTCTCTACGACGGTGCACACTACGCGTGGGCCTGACTACTTTTTGAAGTGTACTTTCTCGGGTGATATGTAGGGGGGGGGGGGGGGGGGGGTTATAAACGTGGTGACGTGTTTTATTTTCGCGTTTTGTAGATCTTATGTAGAGCGATGACTTGTTATTGGAAAAATGTTGCTTATTAGCTAGTAATTTTATTAATTTTTGAATGAAATATCTTTGGTTTTTTATAAATATAATCTCAAAAATGATATTTATTACAGAAAAAAATCAATTTTTCATCTATACGTTAAAATTGAAATACTAAATCAATTATCCTATTAAAAGCAAACTAGACATATTACTTGACAATCGCAACTTGATCAACATTATACTGCCAATTAAAATAAATTCCTCAGCTGATCGCTAATCAAGATATAAATTCATTTATTTATTTCATGCTGCATTCCATATCGAAGATTCATAAATTGTATTTGACTCTCAATAGCACTTCACTAACTCAATTAGCAGCTGAACGTGGAAACGTGGAAAAATTCATCGACCGTTAGAAGTGCATACATTTTCAAAACTACTCTATATACTTCAATGCAAATCTACTTGAAGAATAGTTCGCGCGCGTTTAATTTCCACTTAACAAACTACGGTATTTCGCGTAAAATTTCGGACTTCAAAACTCTATTACGAAGTGAGCTTAGACACTCTTAATATATCGCTGGATCAGTTGAACAATGCTTCTCTTCCAATTGTTAGTATGGATTTTGAGGGCTTGAAAATTCATGAGGCATTTGTTCTACTAACCCGGCTATATTTCATGGATCTTTCGTGCATTTGAATTGCCTCTCGCAAAAAAGAAAGTTCTTCGTTAGATGTGTTTGAAAAAAGAAGAGCCTAATTTATCATTTTTATTGCCGTACGATTCAGATTTTAATAATTTTTTTAAGTATTTTAGTCTCACCCAAGACCGAAATACTATTACTTCAGTTTTTAATTTTGCTTTCACTTCATCTCATCTTTCTTACTTCAACCCCCCCCCCCCTCCAAAAAAAACTTGGAAAACAAACTTCACCAAAGTAACATTCATTTTCGAATAAAAACTCAAGTTCACGTTTACCACGTTCGTAGGATATCCAGGAGCAAGAGCCGAAGCTGAACTCTCCGGCGTCAATCACAATGAACTGGACGCGACGCTCAAGCCATTGGACGTCGATCTGCCACCGACGCTACCCATGAGCTTCGGCACCGAGAACTCCACTGTGATACGAGCTCAGTCTGGCTCGACGGCACATCTACCCTGCGTCGTGCACAACATTGGCGAAGGAATGGTAAGTTTATACGCTTCGAAAATCCTATCAACACACAAAAAAAAAGAAGAAATTGATGGAATTCTGAACCAATGACATTTGGATTATACACGTCGTAACTTTACCCAAAGTTTTCTCCAACTTTAAATCGAGAGAGAGAGAGAGAGAGAGAGAGAGAGAGAGAGAGAGAGAGAGAGAGAGACGAAAAATCATATGTTTAACTCGGTAGAAAATTCAATCAAGTGTGAAAAAGAAATAGATTAGCGTGATCCAAACAGATTTAAAAACTTTCGAGCGCGAGGGCGGAAATGAAGTCTCTCTTTCTCCAGTAGATTATCTCGATAGCTAAACTCCGTTCTCGAAAATAGAGCTTCAACGAAAAAAAAACGAGAAGCTTCGAACTAAAAGTTTAAAGAAGCATTAGAAAACTCGCCATCGATAAAAAAGTTCGATTTCAATAATTTTTCTGCAAAGACGTCTTTGCGCGAGAGCGAGTGCAAGAGTAAGGTAAGAATAAGACAGAAAGCCTTTTAAAAGTGAAAGAGAGAGAGAGAGAGAGAGAAAAAAAATATCGAATTTCAAGAGCCTCATTACGATTGAATTATCTTATTCAGCTTGCAGTCACGTATATAGCTAAACTATTGCTCGGATAAGAGGGAAATGGATGATTCTAATCTCCGGAAAACGAGCTTCGATTGTTACATCTGTTTAGCGCTTCTCCTTATTCCGGGCGCCAAGCTATATATACGATTGAGAGAACGCCGCTCCCTAAGATGGATTACTATGAGTTTGGAGATTGTTCCGCGAGTTCTCGAGCATTAAATAATCTGATCAACGATGCTTTGTGTGTCTGTTTGTATCTTCGATTGAAATATTCTAGAAATCGATGAGGATTCGAGTGCTCGGTCTAAATAATTTAGTTTGGAAAATGCAGAGTCGCAAATCCGCCTATCGCTCATTATTAGTGGCACGAAGAAATCGGTCGAAACTAAAATAACCCCTCGGAAGTTGTTGCTATTTTGAAGCATGAAATTCTCAGTGTAAAAAAAATCTATCTTCAGAAGCATGACAATTGTAAATGTAGTTTTAGATATTAACAAGGAAACCCGTTTATCAAGAATAATATTTATATCAAATCTGTTTTTATCTTCGTTATAGAATTATACGTTGACGAGATAACTGAATAACTGAATTATTTTAAGAGTTTTCAAATATTGATAAATTATATTTGTTCGAAATATCCAAAGTTAAAACTACAACTATACAAAGGGCTCTTGAATACAATAAGTTGATGCACAATATAATTATAATTCCAATAATAGCATAATTAAACCCACATATATAATATAGCATTATTAACATGATACAAAAGCCCTTAATTCCATTCATTAAAAATATATGCTATTCTTTAACCGAAACAACATGGAAGCTAGGGTTTACGTGCGATAATTATTAGAAACGCATTGAAATTGCTGCTGCACAATATACACACAGGCATGGATACAGATGACTTTTACAAATTCATTTTCATTGCGCGAATAAACTTTGACGATCAATAAAAAATGAAATAATCAGGTAATAATTTGATATTTCTAATCGCGTTATTTTTATTTATATGATCTGCATTTGCCACCCTAAACGTATCAAAACTTATCTGCGGGGATAATAAAGTTTTATAACAAGATTTCGTAAATGAATTGAGCCAGATTAATTCAACGAGTTGTTGATATAACGTGAAAATTTACACAAACATTAAAAAATAATCCAACACTTTTGCGTTCTTTCGGCATATAACAATGAATTTTCCGTAATACCGAACGACGCGCGAAGAAAAAAAAACAACAAACTCAAATTTAATTAATTATCGCACCTGCTTTGTTCGAGCACGTGCAATAGCAGCCATTCCCGTTTCTTTTGTTCTCTCGCGCGCTCCCATTACGGAAAAATAAATCACGCGAAGCCTCTTCCGTTTTGAATTTTAATTAGCCGGTGTTTGCGCGAGGCTTTTCAACAATATAACGACAAAAAGGAAAAGAAAAAAAAAAGAAGAATCCCCGTGAAATTTTCGTTTAACTGCCCAGCGCACGCGAAACGGAAAAATAATAACGTGACTTCGCCGATAATCCGATTACGTCTACGTATATATACGTGCGTTTATCTCTTTTTTTTTTCTTTCTCGTTACACATAGCGGCGCGACGCTCATCAGCCTGGCCAAAAATCAAGTCTCGTTAGTCTTCTCTCGTGTCTCGGCTCGCCGCGAACAAACAAAAGGAATTATGACCTCGTATACGCTGAGTATTCCCCGTTTGACGCTTCGCTCGGCGCAACCGTTTAATTAGCCATAAATTAAGCAAGATGTTTGAGGCGAAACTCGCGGCATTTTCGCTAATTACGTTCCGTGTGCTTTCTACATTTGTGCGGTTTTGAGAGAATGGCATTTTTTAATTGTTTTTACGAAATCTGTTGATTATTAAAGCTACAGTGCCGATCATTTAAACATAATTTTTTAATTCGAACGAAAGATTAAAAAGAAACGTTTCATATAATTACACTTTGTCGTTTAGTTAAATTGTTCAAATACCTTACGTTGAAAGTTTTGAAAAAAAAAAATTTTTTTTTTCTTTCTGTCTGAACTAGAAAGTTGAAAAATTCTTTTTACGAAAAGAAATTCTTCTCAGCTTTAACATGAGAACAGACTGAAATGAGAGTGTTCTTAATTAAGACGACGGTTTTCTTGAGGCGCCTGATTTTTTTTTCATGAATATAAAGTAGTTTCTCATGTAAAAGACGAGTAGTTGCAAGATAATTAATGAAATATATGTAACAAGGACAATATCACACTTCAAACTTAAGAAAAATATTATATACTTTGAATATTCATGATGCTGAAGGTAAAACAATTGTTTATCGTGAAATTACACTTTTCTATTAAATGTCAAAATTAATATTATGAAAAATTGTGGAGAAGAAACGACGACTTATCGCGCGCGTGCCAGAAAGTAGGTGATATACTTTCAAATTATTCAAAGTCTATTTCCGCTTTTATCTGACATCCCGTCAAGCTCACCAGCGAGAGAGAAAGAGAAGGCATTCACATCGCCAAAACGACGATGTATTTTGCGATGACAATAGCTCGCGCAAAAAGCATTGCGGGCAGGGAGAAAGAAAAAAAAAACAACAAAACAAAAACGGAAAAAGCCATTATTCCCAGAGTAAAAACACCATTTGCGCGGCGGCGCCACACACATCTGACAGCCATATTTGTTTACTTGATGCTAATGCCAGAGCCGCACCGAGGTAATTCTTCCGTTGGAAATAAGTAAAGATATTTTTCAAAACGTACACGAGCTCGCGGAATCGCGGATGCGTGGAAAATTCAGAAAAATGACGACGCGACACCGCGCGCGTGCTTCATTCCCCGTTGCAAAAATAGAGAGATGTCCCGTTAGAATATAACGATGATTACTCGTGAAAATGTCGCTTCGAAATATAGGCGTAGTGTGTCACATTCCTTTTTTTTCGGGAGAATGCGTGGCTCTATCAGGAGTTATTATTTACTGCTTTGAAAAATTAATTAATTTCTAGTAATTTAGGATTCTTAGTATGAATTTTTTTTTATTAAATTAAAAAGATTTATTATAAAATAGAAAAATTATTACTTAATTACGGTAATTATTGTTCCTGTGAAAAAAGGGAGATAAAACGTATTTGGAACGAAACTTATTACCCTGTAATAACAAATTTACGACGCATATAATGTGAAAGCGAAGTTCGAAACTCCAAATTATGCAAGAATATTCAATTTTATGTAGCTAGTCGTTTACCACGCACCTCGCGTTATTATTAAATTCAATATGGCAATATATTTGTAGCGTTAATCTAACGTATATTACACCTACCCGAAACTCGTATACGTAACGTGCAAACATAAACTTACGGAGGATTTTCGAAGCGATGTAATACAAACATTTCCTAAGTAAATAAAGTTGCACGTCGAAACTTTTCCATCTAATTCAATGTACCTCACAGGGTTTATATTAAATTTTCTGGCTGCATGGATATACAAGCCAAAAGAAAAAAGGAAAATGAGAAGAGTGTCAAGGAGCATCCTTTCTCTGAGAAGCACGTCCAATTACGAGTTTCAGGATAGGAAGAGCGAAGTTGATGTGGAGAACCACGAAATTGACCCACCGCACGTATACTTTCGTCTTAGGACCCTCCTCGCAAGATACGATATATAGTTACATACACTCTCGAGATGACTCTGTACGATCAAAATGAGACGCGCGCTCACTGCAGGGCTAACGACTCTTAACAAGCTTGATTATCTCGCTCTTTTTTCCCAGCAATTTTCTGAGAATTTTTTTTTCTTTTTATTTTGCGGGCGACGAGTGTATTTTTCTCGTTTGCGATGTTGTCTCGCGAAATTGCCTGCCGCGGGTTTATTTTTGAATTGGTCGCTGAATATCCGCTTGGTTTAACCAAAAAGCAAATTGGGACGAATATTTTTTTCTCTCTTGAGTTGCCTGTGACGTTGGTTTTTATTTTTGAATATTGCACGATGATTTGTGGTTGATTTATTTTATGCGTTTTCGACTGATTTTTGTGGCTTTTGCAAACAGTCGATGCTTTTCGTCAAACATTTATCGATGAAATGCACCAAATTGTCTTTTATTCAGGACGAACGTCAACTTTATCTATTGAAAAATACGTGAAAAAATGCTGAATGTAAACTTTTTTTTATACGTTTTCGAGTGGTTAAAAATTCGCATTCACAAGATAAATAAATGAATAATAATCCGTCAGATTCGCACGTACACATTGAAAAAGTGCCCTACTCTGTGAGCGTATACGCGACATTCCACACACATCATTCTCAATCTCTAAAAAACAAACAATCAAATCGAAAAAGAAAACGTTAAATTATTCCTTTTAACTGCCTCTAAACGTTTCCACGCGATTAAGACGTGTTCGAGCGTGTTATCGCGATGTATTTACCACCGCTTGCCGCGTGCGCAAAAAAAATGAGAAAAAAAAGCCCTACGTCCGTGAAATATTAGCAGAAAAGAAGCGAACCCGCGTTGAAAAAAAAAGTGCGGCCAGAGAACGATTTACACTTCAAAGACACACGTGAGCGCGCGCCAAAAGGGTGGGGCAGACACACAGAGGATCAATAACCTTATAACTCGCTGCGGCAGAATATATATGAAAAAAAAACGGCGTAGCGTGCGAGCACAAATGCGCGGAAAATTATGGCAGCTGATAGCTATCGTTGAATAATTTATCGGCTATTCATATTGTAAACCATATCGCGTTTCGACTTAACGCACGTGTATGTGTGTGTGTGTGATGATCGATGCACGTATGTGTTTGTATATACACAAGCGTTCGCCACTTAATTATTTATCGAGCGAGCACAACAGATTTACTCCGCTGGAAGCTACAACACACTATGCTTGTTTAACATGCCGCGCGCTTGATTTTCCTTTACCCGCTGCTTGTATACGTTAATTTATTCAATGTAGCATTAAAATCGACTATCAACTTTTCGCTGCGCATACAGTTGCAATTACAATATTTGCCGCGTGATATTGTTCCGATAACATATTTATCGGCTATTACATCGGAATTTCTATTATTATTTCGATAACGTTGCATCTCCACGGCAGAATTATAAAAAAAAAACTATACGATCGAATGTGGAAATCGTTAAGCGTTATTAATTATGCGCACCCATTCGCGAAAACCATATTAATCTAGTCCGAGCGATGCTCATCAGCATTATTATGCATTAAATTTGATTCTCTTCCGCGCGGTACGTCGCAGTTATGCTGCTTACTCGCAACAAAGGCTCGTTATCTCAAGAGTTTTCGCGCAGATATCGCAACGTAATTTACGAGATGAATATTCGCGCGCTTGTATAAATATTCCGTGATACATTCGTCTCTCGAAAATAAAAAAAAAGAGGAAAGTTACTAGAGGCCATTTGCGTCTTAAAAGAAGCGAAATGCTCTTCTCGCGTAGTAGTACAGTTTGCCTATTCAGCAGAAGAGCTATTATGACAACAATGCTCACCTCGCTCACAATGACGGGGCCTCGGAATTTCATCGATAAACGCATTTAAGACGTACACGAAAAGAAAGTTTTTATTTTCTCTCTCTCTCTCTCTCTCTCTCTCTCTCTCTCTCTCTCTCTCTCTCTCGATCTTCCATTCACGACGACATTTTATCTCGGCAACAATATGCCAAGCACCTGAACAATAACAAAAAAGGAGAGAGTGAGAGAGAAGAACGACGCGCACGAGAAAAGAAAATTTAATATCGTCTTTATGTAAAGTGAGTCACGTAGCGAGCTTGCACACATACACACACACATACACACACACATTTGCGCGACCGACAGAGAGGGTAGTAAGCTCCTTTCCCACAAAGATGCGCAAAAACGATTCTCCAGGAGCAGCAGCAGGCTAATTACACGGCCGTAATTAGAAAATGCGTCGCGACCCCTCGTAAATTCTACGATAAACGTCATTCCCCATTCCTACGCTTGCGAGTAGCAGGCAGACCCACCATATCGAAGTTAATTCGCCAGGTTCAACTTTTGCCATAAAAGCGTTTGTAGGAGAGAGAGAGAGAGAGAGAGAGAGAAAGGAGCTTGAATTTTTTATAGAACCGCGCCGCGACTTTGCACCGTGATTCTCTGACGTAGTTTCTGGGTTGGTGACAGTGTGTGGGATCCTTCTACTGCTTTCTCTCTCTCTCTCTCTCTCTCTCTCTCTCTCTCTCTCTCGCTCTCTCTCTGCGTCAACCACAAATCAATGTAATAGAACGCTCGACGAAGTTTGATGGATGCAAATGGGCGTGTGGGTAAGTTCACCGTACGAATGTAATGAAGCGAACGAGGAAACGGAATCATAAAGGAATTATTACGCGTGTATGCTGAAAATTGGAAACGTCACGTGACGAGTGAGCGGAACAATAGAGCATTTCGACAAGCGTGAAATCTAGCTTTAATTCAGAATCAATTTGTCACGCTTGAGGCCAAGTGTTGCAGCAGCCAAGCTTTAAACACACACACAGACACGAACGAACGTTCGTGCAATGTTTCATTTTGTACTTTTAGAGGTGCACCGCCGGCGCCACACGTATTTCTCTCTGTATGTGTATATAGCCAACATGAATATTCCCAGCGCACCTCCTAAACCATTTGGGCGTGCATTTCCTCTGCAACGTCCCTCCATTTTTGCCTTCAATTTGCGAACACCCGCAAATGCGTTGCTCCTCGGGGGGTTTTCCGGCTTGTGGATCACGAATGCCTCTCCCCGCGCGCATCGGAGTCGTTGCTATACATGATGGACCCATACTATCTATTGGCCCAATACCTGTCACTCTCGTAGAGATATTTTATTGCATGAAAGTCTCTGTCTCTCTCTCTCTCGCGTGTATTGTTCGTGATTTTCCATATATATAATGATCGACGATGTATCTTGCTGCTTCATCAATTATTTTAATAATAGTTTTCGAAACTCGATTTATTTGGATATTCCGTTGAGTGAAGAAAATTTCAATATGCTGTAATTATCGATAGTTATTTTCCGAAAATCCGACGATGATGTTTCAAAATTATATTATGAATGTTTAATTATCGTTTATCGGACGGGATAATTAAGCAGTTTAATAGGAATTGCAATTAATCCTTTGCGAATTCAATGAAAATAGCGATGAACAATATGTAATTATGAATAATTCGTTTGAAAGCTCTTGAATGAGAAACGAAATTCATGAATCTCATCAATTAAGCACGACAATGCCAACGAAAAAGAAAAAAAAAAGAAAAATACAAAAGAACGCAAGCTTCAGCATGAAAAAAAGTCTCTCAACAGGATAATTCATTAGGGCAAAATAATTAGCCATCCCCGAGGATACTCAATCTCTCCAGCGTGTTGGTATCTCCCACCTTTCTCGAATTACGCAGTTTCTCGCCGGCTATCTACGTAATCGAAGCTTATACTCTCTCTCTCTCTCTCTCTCTCTCTCTCTCTCTCTCTCTCTCTCTCTCTCTCTCTCTCGGCAAATTTCATTATAAAACAGCTGTAGTGTACTAGCCTACAAGTTGTTTACGCGTATACACAACGCATACGATTTGTTACTGTTGTTGTTGTTGTTGGTCGAAGGGGTTGTACACACAAAACTTGCTGGGGGGGGGGGGGGGGGGGGGGGGAAACCCGGGGCGGCAAACGGAGCGGGATAAGCTGTTATCTCTTTCGCACTTTCTACTTTCCATATTAGGCGTACAACGTACACTTCCGCCGCAACGCGCTGCGATGCTATCGCGGGGTGTGCGCGCACACAAGAGGACTGCCGGCGACGTTCCTTTTATGCGCCCTCGAGCCAGAATGAAATTCCCGAGAACCTCTCTCATACACATACATATACACACACTCACACACACATAGATAAAGTTTAACCATCCCCGTGCTGTTTTCTTATACAGCGACACCTGCTCCGCACTCCCTCTTATTCCTGTGGTATGTATACACGGCTTCGCGCCAGGGAATTGTACGCTTCTATATGTGCAAAACTTACATTCGCTCGGGTGTGACTTTTCGAAAGGTTCTTTTCCCCTTTTTCTCTCGCTTTTCTTTCTTTGTGCGTGCGTTGTGGTTTTGCAGCTACGTTTAACTTCCGTAAAATATATACTTAATGAGCTTCGTTGTGGCGTTATGCGCGGCTGAGCGAGAAATTGTTTTTGCCCGAGAGTGCCGTTGCAGAATTGTGTCGAAGTGAAAACTACGCAATGCAAGAATTATGCAAACTTGTAATAGAATCACGCCCGCGCAGAAGTGTTGATTGCGTGCGCATTGTTGGGATATTTTCTCAGGTATATGTTCAAACAGAAGTTGAAAAAACTCTGTAAGCTGCTCTGGCGGAATGAGAGTATTTTTTCATAATTCCAATAAGCGATAAATTCTTTGTTAAATAAAAATCATTCAATTTGACTTCGATTGGCTGTAAATTTATTAGAAAAACTACATACATCCAAAACGCTATCAAAATAGACAAAAACATAGAATTCATTTTTAAAAATCAAAAACTTTAGATTGAGAATGAATAGAGTTCTTGCTTTCATTAATCTTTAAAACGAGCTCTTACATGATAAAAAATTCATTGTCAATCCAAAGTAGTTTGCGTACAGTAATAAATTACGTACCTTACACCTAAAAATAAAAGTAGGGTTGCTATAATTGAAGATATCTTGGGCTAGATATTATAGAATTTGTTGTGTAACAACTCGTTTTAAAGCTGCTTTCATAAGATTTGAAAAGAGCCCTCGCACGTTAACAAATTTATTATTGATCCAAAGTTATAGCAATTTGCGCATAGTAGTGAATTACGTACCTTACATGATTTCAGATATCTCAGGCTGAATATTACCGAATTTGTCGCAGCTGTAAAATTTTTTCTAGTCGATGGATCTGCTTGAAAACAATTATCCCATCTTCGTTCACGAATTTCTAAACATATAAAATAAGATTCATTAAAATCCATCGAATAGAGAAGTCATACCGATTAACAGAACACACGCACATCCATATATACATACAGCCGGCAACGCCAATGAAACGTAACTTTGTCGTCTCCCCATGATTTCTAATGAAAAAATATATTTAAAAAATTTTCATTGATTACATGCAGGAAGCTTAGATCTTACAAAAAAACCAATATTGAAGCATAAAATTACAAAAACAAAAAAAACTATAGCGGAAAATTCGAATAAACCGAAAAAAAAGTTTCCTCTTCAAGGAAGCAATAACGGTACAGAATTTAATATCTGAAGTTTTTGAAGCACTATAGAGAAAAAAAGAAAAATAACTTTGTGTATAATTCTTATATGAAGAAAATTATTCTGAATAAATCTTGAAATCTTATAAAAGAGGCAACGTTAAAAGCGACGTTATTTGACGTTTCATACCACAGCCGCAAACGTCTCAAAGTCAATCTCGAAAACTAACGAAATATCCGCCGTGAAAAATGCTGCACTGCAAGAGAGAACGTCGTCGCACAAACGCAAGAATAAAGCGGAGAAATGTTGAAGACTTCGCGCGAAACTATACGTATATATGCCGTCTATGTGTACAGAGAGAGCGAGCGAAAGAGCGAGAGAGAGGCTCGAGGCGTTTGAAGCTTCCCGTGCGCGCGCGTTGGCGCTTGGCCCACACGGATAATAATGCCGATTTTACATACGGATGCGTCGCGGGAAAGTCAAGGGAGAGAGAGAAGGCTTTATTCGAGCTCCCAGCAAGCTTAATCCCGTCGTTCTCGTTTCTCTCTCTCTCTTCCTCTTGCACTGCAGGTGGCCTTTGTCTTTGCGCTTTACCTTTTCACTTCTTTCTACTTTTTTTTCCTTCTCTCGAGCTGCCGGCATCTAGTGTTGTTAGCGCGTAGGAGAAATGCTGTTAGTCTCGCGAGAATTGGGTCATCGAGCTCTGTGTATATGTGTGTGATCTTAGTTCTTCAACGTCTTTATTTGGATATGTTAATTTTATGTGTACGTTGGGAATGATCTTTCATCCGGCCGCGAGCGGCAGTCGGTCGCGTGAGGTGCAAGTATCTTTCAACGAGGATGGAATGCTTGCGTGAGAATTATTGGGTTGCATATATCTTTATCATTTAAATACAAGAAGGTGAAGTATGTGAGCGCGGCAGCGAGCGGCCAAAAGCACTTTTCAGCTCTTGCGCCACTTGACCTATATTTTATTCAACTCGAGCAAATGTGCGAGTAAAATCTAGCGGTGAAGGAGAGAGAGGGATTGATGTTCTTCTTAACTTTTTTGAATGAGTTTTTTCTTCTTTTTTTTTCTGGGGGGTTTAGTAATCTTTAAATAACATTCGCGGGATGTTTCTGATAAATTATTTTTATTTCAGGAAATGATATTTGCAAAATTTTATTTTTATGGTTGATATAATTGTAGTTTGTGAAGGATATTTGAATAATTTGGGTGTATATATATATATATATATATATATATATATATTTGAATCAGAAAACTGTATAAAAATGATTATTAGTCGAAATGAAGTTAGATAGTTGATTAAATTTTACAGATTGTAGCGAAGGATGACAGAAAATTTTTCTCTTGGTACAAATTTTTTTTGTATGATCGTATTAAACAGAATCCAAAATTTTATTATTTCTTTGAAAGCCGTGCCGCTTCAAAACTCGATTAAAGAGCTTCAGAGTTCGATTAAAGCTTGATTAAAGAGAAAGTTCGTTTGAATTTTGTCACAGATCAAAATTGCATTTTTTGAAAAGTATGCGTGAGTGGAATTCAGTTTATAATTCGATTTTGCTTGCAATGGTAACTTTTGAAAATGCAATAAAACCAAAAATATTTTGTAACACTGCAATAACAACTAACCATCAGCGCTTAATAAAAAGTTATTTGTTTGTTCAATATACTGAAATACTTTCAGCAGTTTTGCGGTGATTTTATACAATCAACTACTACCAGAAATACTGAAATAAATTAAATACTTTTCTCACGTGGAAGTCTATGAATAACAATATTTGCTCCGAATAATTAAATACATTCGAATCGCATCGAAACAACGCCGAGTTTCCTCTTCGCGAATCGAATCCTCTTTTCGGCAGTGAGAAATAAAAAACGGAATTTCAATATTTCATAAGAAACGAATCTCAGTATTACCTCACGCCTCGCCG
The DNA here is from genome assembly GCA_035047105.1 of Galeopsomyia nigrocyanea. Lineage (NCBI taxonomy): Eukaryota > Metazoa > Arthropoda > Insecta > Hymenoptera > Eulophidae > Galeopsomyia > Galeopsomyia nigrocyanea. Next base: position 13,506 of record JAWWMK010029268.1, read on the forward strand.
ACAGGTGGCAACATATTGAGTGATATCAGCAGCTTTTCGCGCGAAGAGAAGATAAAGTATTAAACAAGCCGTCTGCGAAGTTGAGAAAGTATAACCAAGCGATATGGCCGTAGCGCATGAATAATTCAGGATATAATGAAATCAGTCGGCGCAATTATACAGCGACATTAAATTGGACGAAAAAAAAATTAACTTCTTCCTTTTCTGGAAGAAAACCGGTGAGTCTCGGTTCTTTATTCGTCTTGACGAAACTAAAGCTTATGAAGCATATCTTTGAGAGACAAAAGGAAAATTCTTTTAAAAACAATCGTATGCTTTGACAATTCATTCGAAAAACTTTTCCGTTCTTTTGAGTGCAAAAGATATGCTTCTGAAAGATAGTTTTTTTTCTATTAAAAACGTTGTAATTATCATATCAGTTTTTTTAATGTATCAAAGAAGTTATAATTAGTCGCTTCTTTTTTCTGTTTTATTGTTGTAATGTTTTTCAACGGTTCTAAATTAAACCACACATTTTTTCGATTTTTTTATAATCAACGATAAATGTTTTTCATTCGAGTCTTGATGAACAATTTTTTTCTGTTTTAAAAATACCTTGCCTCTTATACTGTAAATATAAATGCACATCCAACACACTACTAAAAGCAAAATAGAAAACAAAGGAATATTCTAAAAAAAAAATTCGCAATAAAATGCTGGAAGTATATAACTCCCGGTGAGAGGGCCAACGAAAAAAGAGTAACCCCCGGCCAAATAGAAATATTTCACTCGAAAAAATACTCGCGCGGAAAGATATGGAATTCCGATTGCACACACTATATTTTTTTTTTGCCTCATGCTGACTACATTGCTCGACCAGCGTGTACGTGTGGTACGTGTATTGTCGACGTTGTCTCTTAAACGTTATTTTCACAGGCGTGAAAAAAAAAACGTTATAGAGCAGAGCTTTTAATTTAGCCAGGAGCGAGCGAAGCGTGACTCTTGGAAAAGTGGCTGCGCTCGGGAATTCCTGGAAATGGGATGCGCTTAAGTGTCGGATATACTCGCGCTTATATAGAATTCCTTCGATGATGTACGTGTTTGTATGAGGGCGCGGATATGAAATAAGTTTTCAGATATAT
>JAWWMK010029279.1:0-14624 GCA_035047105.1 Galeopsomyia nigrocyanea
TCCTCGGGGCGGCGGCGGCGGGGGCATCCGCCGGGCGCTGGCCAGCTGCAGCAGCTCGGCGTTGCGCTCGGGCACCGGCGGCTTGGGCGGTATCTGGCCGTGGTCCTGGCCGTTGTTGAGGCCCGGCGGCGCGTCGTCCTTGGCGCCCAGCGGCGGCGAGGTGTCGGTGTCCGAGCCCGAGGGGTAGGAGTGCAGCCGGCGCAGAGTTCCGGGCTGGCCGGGCGGCAGCAGGCTGCTCGTGCAGGACGAGTCGACGCTGCCCTTGCGCCCGATCTCGGCCATGTTGGGCGGCCGGCTGACCATCAAAGTGGCGCCGCTCGCGCTGCGTCCCAGCTCGGACAGGTGGGGTGGCGGTCCTGTGGACGAGACGTGCGAGAGCTGCGAGGCGGGTCGGCTGAAGGTCTGCAGCTCGTCTAGCAGAGCGTCGAGTGCGTTCTCCGGACGCTGGGTATGACCGCCGGCGCCGTGTGATGATGATTCGGCAGACTCGCGGCTTCCCCCAGAGATGAGCGCTGCGCCCACAACAGAGCGTTCCGCTGGCACTGGGGCCTGTCGTCGTCGTCGGAGGAGGAGTGTGCGTCAAGCGACCGGGCAGACAAACAGGCATAGGTAGATTATCGTGTCGATGGACTCGTGGAATTTTTTTGGATGTATCTTTTTTTTTTTATTTTGATGCCGAGAAGTCTCGGTACGTCGGGACGTACGTTTGCGACTGTTACCAGAGAATGACGCCATACAATTTTTTTATAGATTAGTGGTAACATTAATTAAATTTGTTTTGCTTTTGAAAAATTATTCGCTACTGTCTCTGGTAAATTGTTGTCAACGTACGTACGATGTAGCACTCTGCAAGAAGTTCAGCCTCGTCATTGCAAAACAACTATATAATTACAAAAGTACATCCTCTGAAGTTCTTGCAGCGTCGACCTAATATGGAAAAAAAGTCAAATCTAAATTTGAAATGAAATGGACATCACATAACGTGCTCTTTATAATCACACTTAATGAACACTGTATAAAACATGGTATATATAACATTCAGGTAAATATATATATATATATGTACAGTACAGTATGCAAGATTATTCTAATTTTTAGTCTCGAAATATGCCACGTTATAATCACTTTATTGACAATCATGCAGCAGACTTGTGAATTTGTGTGTGTAATATATCAATCATGCATGCAAAGTAAATTAATAAAAAAAAAGGAATAAATCATCGCGAAATCAAAATTTTCCAAGTGTATGATATAAGTATTTTCGGCACAGCGGGTGAATGCCATATTTTGTGCAAAAGCTTAAAAACTACTTGTTTATGAACAAACAGAAAAAAAAACTTGAAAAAAATCGTTATTTTTGTTGTTGTTGTTTTTTTTTTATAATAAACGAAGGGATGTTAGATGGAATAGTTACCTGCGTCGAGGTTACGTATTTGTGCGTGGTACATGTTACAAGTCAGTGCCCGATTGGGACTCTGTTACGTTTGGCATCGAGCGCTGTCCGGTATTAGTCAACTTAAAACAAAAACAAAAAACACCAAAAAAGCAAACGTTTAGAAAAAATCAACATCAAAAACAAAATCTCGGTCCTTCTGTTTGGGTTATTAACAATACTGTGGCCTGAACAAGCGCCTCCAAAAAATCATACAGTGATAAATACATAGTAGTTGAGAATTTCGAATTGGAAAGTTTAAAGTGCAACATTTTTTTTTGAAGAAGTCATTGATTGTGGTAAAGTTTTCAAATTACGGTGCGATTTGAAATAGAAAAGCGTTCGTAGACTTTTTTTGTTGAGAGTAGAAACAAAGTGATCTTCGGATATAAGGATATTATATTCGATCATTACATCAACATATGATAATAAAAAAGACAGTGAAATTTCAAGTGTCACAATCATATATTTGGATAAGTATAAAAAAAACGTGATTAAATAACGAGTATAGTAAAATTGTTTCAATCGCATACGATGGTATTTTAATTTTGACTCACAGACCACATCAGCTTTCCCAATACTCCCTGGATATTTGAAAGTATCGATATAATTGTATTAAAATGTTGATTATTTTTTGACAAAAAGTTACACATAAAAATTGAGAGAAAAAAATTGTTTAATGCAACGATCAAAAAGATGATATAAACAACGCCAAACGCAAGTGACGAGGTAAGCGCGTATATAGAAAGGAAAATAAAATGGCCAAGTCGTCCAAGTTAGCAGAACTATACGTGAGCTCAAGTTTTGTAAGCGTAGAGTAGCGTCAAAGTTTGATAGGACAGTATTTAAGATAGTATTATTTATAAAAATGCATTAGTAATGGTTAAAAAAAATCATAATAAATGTACGTGTCATGCTACACGTTGCATACACTTATATACTAAAAAAGCGAATCATGCCAACTCTATCTACATATGAGTGCGTATTCGTGTTATGTATAAATCTCAATGTACACAGATAAAAAAAATGAAGAAAGATCAGCGTTTCAAAGAGTTAGAAAAATTAAAAAAAAAATACAGTATGCAAAAATCTTCAGTCCAATCCTTATAGTAAGGCAAGTGAATAAATGGAACGAGAAAGTCGAAAACGAGTAAAATACTTTTTAGTACCAACATGACTATACGGTATACATGAGTCTTCGTGATAAATAAATGAGATAAACATCAAAATAAACATGATAATTACAAAATTTTTAAGATAAAAATGATATGACAAATGTGATCAAATAATAAAAAAAACAAAAAAATTAAAAATAAAAGTATGGTATAGTAAGATGATGGGAACATGAAATGGATGAAGCACACAAGACGACACACGAATGGATTGAACATGGATAATAAAACGAAACTTTAGATGTATGATTATGTGCATGGATGTACAACACGATGGAGAAATTTTTTTTTTCAACAAGGTAAGCGGTGAACATGAAGTGATATTTTCTTCTTTTTTGTTCTGTTTTTACCACACGAACATAAAGTATTCTAGTGCCAATTGCTTTTGACAAAACACAAACGAAATGACGATTGCTGCTAATCTACAAGAGATACAGACTGTACAGTAATTATTTTGTTTTGTTTATCACAACTAATTTTGATATCTCAGGTGTCGGAGTAGACCAGCGATCAAATCGCATATTTAGGTATTGATGTATTTTGTTGGAAAACGATTTGCCGTTCGCCAGTCCGTTCAACGCACCCGATTACGTACATGCGTTTTGTCAAGAGGGTTGTCTCGACGAGAGGAAAGCGCATACACGTTTTATAGTTTGATACAATCTGCTGTCGTCGAACTCAAAGCCCGACGTACATTGTTTTCAGTGCCAATAAATACTAGACTACTTTAAGTACTATCTTACGAGAAGTTATACATTTTTTTGAATTCGTCATTATTATATACAGCGAGTCTCTAGTGTTTGATGGCACAGTATTTACAATAATTAAACTTTCTTTCAAAACAATTTGGAAAAAGGAGATTGAAGCAATGCCATTCGCAAAATTCATATTAATGTACAAAATTCTTTTATATTTTACGAAAAGGCATTGACCAATTTCAGAGATTTTTGCACTTTACGCTGCATAGGGTTATTCAAGTAAAATCAGGACCGAGTATTCGTAGATGATTGAGCCAATTGAAAATCTTCATGCAGAATCTTCTACCTCGCCTTGTACAAAAATCAAGGATCTTGACTGACGGCTTCTTTTTGTTAAAAAAATTCTTTTCAGTAGTGATTTCCCGATAAATTTGACAATTTCTGTAATAAAGAAAAGTAAGGACTTTCATTGTGAAAATACTTTTGAAAGGCATTTTGACAATGAAGAAGAGTCTCGAGCGTTGAAGGAAATCCAATGTAAACCTTGAAAAAGATCGACCTACATTACCTTACTATAAGAAATGGATTGGAGAGCCTAGATGTTATATATAGTTATATATATGAGCATATACACGTACGGGTAAACAGTACACATATACGCATATAATAATACACATCTCATCTGGTGTGCAGAAAAAATTATATAGAGCTGGCAAGAAGAACGCTTCGCTTTTTTTACATGCTCTCTAACATCAACATTATCTCTATAAGATTCGTCCTGTAAAATCTTCAATTCATTTTGCGAAGCAATACTTCACGCCTTCGTACAGAGTATAAGTTTCATGTTTCATATACAGTAAAGAGTATATATAATAGAGTTTAAATTTGACGCACGAATACAAACGTATATTATGGATAAACAGATTTTTTAAGTATAATAAGTGATGAACATAATTAAACCAGAAAGCAACATTGTTTTGAGAATATTTGTGCCAGAGTTTGAATATATATATGTACGAACGACGATCGATTGTATATAAATTATGATATACGCAAACAAAACAGAAAGGTAATATAGAGCTCCAAATACAGAATAATATAATAATATAATTTTTGAAAGAAAACATAAAATATATATATCAGCGTCATCTCAAGTTTGTCTTTACAGCAGATGACGCGCTAACTATATGGATAAAGTGCAGATAATAATTATATATAATAATGTGCACAAAACGCGAAACGTAACACACACAAAGATGCGCTTGTTTTGTTTTTTCAAATTTCTATAAACTTCTGTAACAAGTAAACAAGAAGGTTCGGAAGATATAAAATATGTAAGAGGGATATTGAAGTATAGGTTTCTCATTTTCAGCGTGAGTCGGATAAATTTTCCTCGTGGATACTTGGATAGTGTACTGATTTGTTGTAAGTAGTGCATTTAAGTATTTGGTTGAAAGTATTTTTACAAAAGGATCAATGTATTATATACAGTACACAATCAAGTACACAAGGAATGTACAGATAAGAAAAATGAGATGGCGAGAACCGTCTTACTGTAAGTGCGTTTGAAAATGTATATATTTCGAAGAATGCGTGAAACGATGGAAAGATTGAAAATAAACAAATAAATTCGTTGATGATACGTCAAAATAATTATCAATCAATGTAGCAAGCTTATCTATGAAACACGTTGAAGTTGAATGGCTTTTTGTAAGTACGTAAATATATGTATGGTGGTAATGCAACGGCAATGCATGTTTTTTTCGTAAAAAAAAAGATTCGTCTGATTGTTAGTAGTAACGTGTCTCTGTGTGTGTCGTGGCTGTTTTTTCGTAAATCGTATATTTATAATCGTTAATTTGTAATGCATGTCGTACAAAACTTCGAAATATTCCGCCAACAATTCCGTCAACAACTTAAGTGTACATCTATTAGTCTCGATCGTCTTCGAGTATATGAGAAAGAAATAAAAGCTAACATAATATCGTTTAAAAGTATATATATATAGCTTCTGGCAGAATAGTTCGACATCATGAGATAAACGATAAACGGATATATAAATATGTATAGATATATATCATTGAAAACTTATTGAAATAGACATATCGAACAATAAAGAAAAAGTATGAAAAAGAGCTTAAGTATATGTAATATATATATAGTATGTAGAAAATAATAAATGAATTAAGTAAGAACTGGAAAATTTACTCATGACTGGTCTGTATCGCCTCCTTGAAGTTTCTACTCTTCATCCAGTCATACTATAAAAATGCATGAATTACAATTCATCGAATATCTGTTTTCATTCTTTTCTTTTCTATTCGCGCTCTACAATTTTCACGTTGAGATGCATATGCATCGCTAAACTAATCTAATGTCCCTCGCTCATATGCATCTCCAGCGCTATTTTATTTTGACGTACATGTTTTAATTATTTTCTTTTAAATTGTTTCTTTTTATTTAAATATTAAAATCTTTCTTTTTATACCTTTTTCGTCGTTGTCGTTACCATCATCGTCTTTGTAAATAAAGTCAGTTATAATAGATTTTATAATCATTATTATTTATGTCACTGTTTAAGTTGGTTTTTTATAATCTTTAATAGATTGTCGTTTTATGCTCTATTCTATCAATTATATTCTAAACTCACTGGGCGCATCGACAATAGTAAGTGCTTTTTTCATTTGCGCTCAATCGACAAACTAAGTTTGGGTGATTTGACTAAACACCTGATTAGAATCAAAGTGGAAGATCTAATTTTCGGTAAATTGTGTTTTAGTCAAATCACGAGCTAAATATAATTATGTGTCTATTCTATCGGGAACAGTCAACACCACAAAAATTCTTTTAGGGATTCTCGGGGTCGATAAGTAATTGGATTTGACCATCAATATCAAAGTTGCAGGAATTTCATTAAAACATCGATGAACAGAGGGATGGTTATTTGCTGCTTTGTTCGAGAATAATGGAAAGAGAGTCGAGACTTAGACGAGTGAGTGATTGAACGATTTATTATTTGGTTGTTTGTGAAGCAGTTTCGAGGAAATAAAAATTTTGATTCTCGACTAATGAAATTGACGTCGAATAAAATGTGTCGATGATTTTTCATCAATGAAATTTGTCTTAGAAAAATTATAGATCATTGGTACTTTCTTGTGTCGAATATGTGTATATGTCTTCTAATCATGTGCACATATTAGTACATGTGTTTTACTGTCACTTCAACGAGTAGAAAAAAATTCAATAAAAAACTTAGGAACATGTTACGAAATAATCACTGTTCACAACCCTTTTTCCCATCTTGACGCCACGAACAAAAAGTAACACCAAAAGAATAAATTAGATAAAAACCATCAAAATAAATATCCATTGGTAAGGTCTGTTAGAACAAGCTCTTTCGAATATCTGATATCTTTGAAAGTCACTAATATTTATTGAATCTTTTTCCAAAAGAATTAGCAATCCAAATATATTACTTATGAAGATGAAATAACGAAAATGATATGATCACAAAAGTTAGTAACCTACCGAAGCATTAACTACGAATCAACGGTACGAAACTTGCAACTAAATTTTGTTTTTTAACCAAAAATTTTTTTTTACATACCCACTTAATCATACAAAGCATTGTTGCGATTACTTGACTCGTTAATCGTTACTAATTATCGATTCCTGTCACAAAAACATAAAAAGCACACTGGCACTGTTATTTTCAATTCACTTGCTAAGGTTTACATCAGATTTCATACTCGTTTTTGATTTGATAAAGCAAAAAATTTTGACCTACTATTTATAATTACAGAAAAGTTTCATTTGCCAATAATTCTCAAGCAAAATTCTTACTGAAAGTTGTAAGCTTGTGTGATATATGCACAAAAACGAATATACTTCGAAACAAACATAAAAAAATAACGTAATTAAAATAGAAACTTAAATTATAATTTATACGACTCGAACGCGTTTGCTATCTATAAAATGCATCATTTTTGTTTGAACTTGCTGTTTTTTTTAAAGAAACTTTTGCTAATTGTATTTTTTTGTAATTTGTTTTCTGTCTCTCTTCCTCTGCCGATTATTCTCTCCACTAAACGCATGTCCATGTTGTTGGGTATACTCAACAGTACGCGAAAACAATCAAAGTTTCCGGATAGTAGATTTGTACTCTAAACTGAGATAATCAAGAGATAAACTCTCGTAACATGTCGACGTCTCTTTCTATTGTATACTGAAGTTTTGTTTGACTCAAGCAAGTTGCCCGGATTGGATTTGTATATCTCGCATGCACCAGAAGGGGGGTGAAGTAGGCAAAGGGAGAGGATATAGGCAAACCAACAGGGATTTCCAGAGATAGAACCAAAAGAATTAAAACAAAAGTAAATTGGAAAACAAGAAATAAAAAAAAACCAAGATAAGAAGAACCACAAAATCGTGTGAATAATCAAAAAGTAAAAGCAATAACGAGAGATACAGAGTGTATAAAAATAAACGAGATTATTATTATCATTATTATCATTGTGAAAATAAACGGAAAAATCATTTATTAATACGAAAACTCAATGAATCCAATAGAGTAAACGTGTCAGGCTGGAGTTGTAAATCTGTTTACCTTGGAGTGTTGAGCCGAGGTGGGCGTGTTGGGCGGTGCCTCCTCGGCGTCGACGCTGCCGGAGTTTGGCAGTCGCTGCTCTTGCACCGAGGCTAGCCTGCGAATTGAAAAGGAGAGGGTTGGAGGGGAGTCAAAATTGGATTATCGAGATAGAGAGAGAGAGAGAGCTTGTTGCTCGTCGAACGAATTTCGATCGATTTGAGTTGAGCCAAGCCTTACCGTTTGAGCGTGACGAGAGTACCGGTTAACTTTTTGCAACGTTTCAGCGCCGACTCCAGTCGATCGGGCTCTTCTTTCAAAAACTTCTCTTCCCTCATGACTTTTTCCATCTCCGAGCTGAGCAGACCCTTCATGCCTTCCTGGAGATTCGGGAAGCGCACCTTCAAGTCTGCCACTGTTTTGCTATGTACGAAGAAAGCAAAAGTTTTTCAGTGATGAGAGCGAGAGAGAGACACTGATACCGCGCACACTGCTGCGTCAGCCTTTCCGAGAGAGAGGAAAAGTTGAAAAATACTTACCTCGCTTTACTGAGAATCAGAGCCATGTTCTCCACGTCCGACATATTGACTCGCGTTTTACGATTGATCACGTTGCCTCGAAGTTCCTCCACCGTACTTTCCAGTCCGCTATAGTTTCCGAATAAACAAATAAAGTTGAGAACGAGAGCTTTCGAGCTTTTTTTTTCCTTTTATATATACAAGGATCAGGGAGAGACTTACGTCAGATCTTTTTCCAGCCATAACATTTCCTGCTTGTACAAATCCTCCTCGCGGCTCAATCTGATTTTCTCGGCGTCGCCGCTCGCCCATGCGTTGTCGCCACTCGATAAAAGCATCGCCCTACAAATTCGAAAAACAAAGTCATTCATACAAACTGACATTTTACTTTCCCGCATTACGGAATACGGTTAGAATATAGAATCATTCTCAAAAGTACAATTTATACTCTGGCAAAACCAAAGCCAACAATTCTTTATCTCTACGTCGAGCACGCAAAATATTCTATACCTGATGGTGATGAACGTGTCCCGAATAGTTTCGCGCACAGTGTGAGCTTGCGCCTGAGACATTCGCCGTAGATTCCTGATCTCCTGGCGCAGATCCTTGGCCTTCTTTTGCAATCCTCTCAGCTGGTTGTACATCTCGGGGGTTAACGCGAGGTCCCTACAGACGTACTGGCCCGGCGCCAGTGCCGTTGGTTTCGGCGGTGGAGTCGGTTTATGCCTGCTGTCCCGCTCTGTTCAGTTTCGACAATACAACTTCATTAGTCGTTGTGTGTGTTTACGTACACGATAAGATTACTTTTTCGACAAACACGGATTTTTATTTATTTATTTATTTTTTTTTTGCAAAAGATTGGATTGGAAAATTCAGAGAGGAAAGAATACCAGAAATATAGCCAAAAGAGTATATAGACACAAAAGATAGACAGAGAGGCGTGTACGAGATGAGGTGAGGGTGGTAAGTTAATACACAGAGTATAACAGCTGAATCGTTAAATTGTTTTTTTGTTATTAATACTTTACCTTGCGAAGACATCCTCGGCAAAGTCGAGGATTTGATTGCCGGTTTGGTGGGTTTCGAGTCCGCTATTGTGTCGAAGGGAGTAGCAAAAGCAAAATTGTAATATGAAAAGATGTTAGAAACACTTGAGATAGAGAGAGAAGAAAACAAAAACAATCAGCAATGACCTCTGCTCTCTATAAGCGCAATACGTGTGAGTTCATTGTATATAAATTTTGCAAGCGAGAAAGAATTTGTCTGCTGCTGCTGTTGCTCGTTAGCGAATAGTACACACGCACCTTGCAAAATCGTCAATTTATCGACTCGGATCATTAATACGTCATTCGCGCTGTAATTTATCTATGGGTTAAAATTTGAAAAAAAAAATGCACGAAACTTGCAGGTGAGTGCGAGATATACCAGATGCTAATGGTAGTCTGGCTTTATATGACTGTTCTGAATTCGAACTTGATTAACAGGTCGAACTACCATGGCAAAACGCATACACACAAGTCCTTTCTCCTATGCTGCAATATATGCAACGTTTCAACAAAATGTTAAACAGATATAATAAGTATCAGTTTTGTATGTAAGTTATTTGGAGGAAAAAAAAATAACAGCGAACGTTAAATTTAAAGCCACAGAAGAAAAAATATATAACCATGTCCGTTAATAATAACAAAGATCGTAAAAATGCTGTCGAGAGTTCGCAGTAAAAAAAAAATCAAAGAAACAAAGACAGGTGGAAAAAGTTTATTTGTTAAAAAAAGTCGTAAAATATTATTTGTAAGCTCTGTTGAATAGAAAAAAAATGAATAACATTGACACTGATTCGTCGTGTTTTTTTTTCATACCTGTGTGCTGGGGTGAGTGTTGCTTGGGCGAATTCATATCCGGAGGCTCGTCGCTGAACGACACCGACTTCTCGAAGGACACCGACTTGTCTGCAAAATTTCACAGTTTCATAGATTAGTTACCGTCGACTTGCATATATCCCGCGCTTTCACGCATACCTTCGTATATATATTTTTATCACCAACAGACAGATAAAATATAAATATATGCAAATAGTTTTAAATATTTATTGTATACCTATACAGACGAAAAAGAACAAACATTCACGCACGTACTTTTTTTCTCTCCATATATTTGCAAAAACAAACTCATGCTTGCGAAAGCAATATATTAGGTTTTCTTGTTTTTTATTTTCATTTTTTACTTTTACGCTTGGCTTTTATTTATGCACACACTGTTTTATATACGCAAGTCATTCATTAGAGCTCTGATAGGTCGTTACGGCGTGTGTGTGTGTGTGTGTGCGTAGAGGAAAAGCCGGCAAGCTTTTCTCTCATATACGGCATTCGATTATATACATACGCACACAATACACGTAGAATGTTAAGTTCATGCTGAAAGTGAGATAGACAGTTATTTAAATCGAATCGTTTAAGTTTGCTTTTTTTTTATTGCGCTATTATACCTTTTTTTATGTATTTAGTACACAACACAGACATACAGTCAAATTAAAATACAATACCTCGTTCTGAATCAATATTAGAAAAATAAATACAAATAGGAATTTATCGCACGCACATCAATTTGTCGAGATTTACGACAGTTTATTGATTATTTTTTTTTTTGGCATTCGAGTGAATTCGTATCGTATCTCGGCAATTATTCTTTTTACAAAAAACCGAATCTGACTACATAACGTAGACATTTATATCGCTCGATAGCAGTGCGAAACTACTATTTTCGACCTATTTACGAAAAACCGCGAGTTTTACGTAACTGTTGGTCATATATACGTCGTCCAGAGGCAAAGTAAAAGTTTATCATACACGCATGAAAGTTGATATAAAAGCGTCATTGTCTACATTTTTGTCAGTTAGGTAACCCGTATAATCTCTGCATGCGTGATACAATCTAGATTTCAGTTACGTTGAAAAAAAAAATCTGCGTCAAACTGATACATTCCATTCGATTGCCAAATATATACGTACATAGCATTTAATTTCATTTTTTTTTAGCAGTGATCATACGTGGTGGATAATAAGTAGCAAAAAGAGAGAGAGGTAAAAGTATATATATTGAAAAAAAGTATAGGCATGACACACAAAAGACAACGAACACACATACACTATTACACATATAGAGAAAAAAAAGAGATCAAAGATATAATAATAATAGTAAACAGACAATGATTATTAAGAGACACACGAATAAGAGAAAGAGATAAAAAAGAATAAAAAGTACAAGACTGAATGAGAAAAAGTCGCGCACCTTTGCCAAGTTTCGGTGGCTTAACGTCGCTCCTTAAATAGGTGTCATCTGAAACGTATAGAGTTCGAATTCGTATTTAATCGCACAGCATCAAGAACACACATAGACACGCACGCACGCACAGACAAACAAGTGTATACACACAAAAATAGATATCAACTATCGTTGTTGTTTTTTTTACACCTCTTACACTGTACAAAAATAGAGGGAGGGAGTGGGGTATCGTAGTATCAATGTACAGTTTTGTATATATATAATTCGTTTCTGTATAATACAGTATCACAAAGTAATCGCAGGTGGAACGTATAAAATACTTGGGAGTAGGTATAAGTGAATAATATGCACAAAATGTCTCTGCTCGTTACTCAGCAGAGAGAAAGAGAGTGAGAGTGATCGCGTTAGAAAGCAAATTTGTCAGTCGTAAAACCGAAAAAAAAAAGAAGAGGAACATACGCACACACAGAGTAAGAGAAAGAGATGGTCGAGTGTGCGCGTAACGAAAGCGTGCGAGGAGATACGCATCGTCTGATATAATTAATCGGTCAGTGTCGGCGTCCTCGCGTATTATAAATTTGTACATATCACGTTTACGTGAGAGACATGGGTAATGGAAAAAGAAGAAGAAGAAGAACAGGAACAGATATATAAATTTACAGAATGAGATATAGATTACGACGAGGGGAAAAAAAACAGAGAGAGAGAGAGAGAGACAAGAGAGATAGAGAAAGAAAGAAAGAAAAAACAGACCTGATGGTGGCGCGGAAGTCGGCGGAGGTGGCGGCGGCGGTGCGGGTGGAAGCGAAGCTGAACTGGAGCTAGAATGCCTGTCGAACTCGTCCCCTGCGCAATTATCCCACAAAAAAAAAATTTTTTTTTTTCTTTTTCGTTCTTCATTAGCGCTTCTATTTACGTAATTAATCTCTCTCTCGCGCGCGCACGGATTTTGTATGAGAAAATTGGCGAACGCCAAGGTGAGACTCATAATCCCGAGGAATTAATATCGAAAGTGTATCGCGCGGATTAAATCGACAGCGCGCTTTTTTTTTTACGTTCGTTCGTTCGTTGGGTAAGAGAGCAATTACAAGCGTTATACTTTTTTTTATTATCGATTTTCTACTAGTACCGCGGCTAATTGAATTTTTTAGCTCGACATTTTTCCCTTTCAAGATGAATATCACACTTGTTATTCATCGAAAAAGTTCGGCTCGATTTTTTTTTTTTTTCATTCGCGTCGGAAGATGCACGAGGCCCGAACGATATAACTTTTAATTAGCGTTTTCATTGCCAATTTCTTGCGGCGACGACGGCGGCGGGTGTGGACGAGTTTTAAAGCAGAGTGCAAAAGTTTTGCTTCTGGGATCATGACCTACATATACAGTGTACATTTGTCCCCCCAAAGTACAGTATAACACACATACATACATTCGCACGCTCTCTCACCTAATAGCACTGCAGACGTGAACTTTTGATAAAATGATGTAAGCATCGAGTTGGGAAAGAGGGATAAATTTTATTCTATTTGTACCACTCGCAAACGAGAATGCATATCCGCATATTATTCTCGTATAGTACTTGTACGAGAGAATCAATATAGCTATAAAGCTATATAGCTTAATCGTATATAGCTTAAATCTATATAGCTATATTTATAGCTCGTAATCTATATAGCTTCAATCGTATAACTCTATGAAACTTATTATATTCCGCGCATAACGACGGCATTGTCTGGGTGCTTTTAATTAAATTTAAACATGTAATTTCTTGCTCGTTTCGCGCGTTGCTTGCCGACGAAATGCGAAGAAAATTTTAATTAACGTTTGCGATTGATATGTGCCATCAAACAAGTCAGACTGAAGAAACTAGATTTTTTTTACTGTGTAATTTCTCGTGTATTTTCAATCTAAAACAAATAACAGGTTTGTTAAAATTCTGATACTCCGTTGCCGATTGAAACTACATCCTCAATTTGAATTCTTTCATATTTTCTATTCGATTTCGTTCGCTAGATTGAAATATCCTGCTACATTTTTTCCTCGCGCACGTAATCTCTTCAAACTGAAAAAAAAAAAAACATTTTCCAGTAATTTTTTTTATTTTTGCCCGTACACTAGCAGTCAATCAATTCCACATTTTCCCGAATAAAACTTTCATCTCGTTGGCCTACTTATATACCCCCCCCCCCCCCCCCATCGCTTTGCTTGAAGAAGTGAAAGAAACAAGAAGGTAGAACAAACGAAAAAAAAAAGATCGATTTCGCATGAGACACTGCAGTTTGAGTTTGCAAGGTGAGTATATAATGTCTTGAGGGAGAGAGAGGAGAGAGGAAAAGAAAATGAACAAGAAAAGACTTGATCCTCCGTACCTGCGCTTCGGGAATAAGAGGGAACCTGAAGATAGTCCCTTGGCGATGGGCTGGGGTGTGGCGCCTGAGTGAGTGCTTTCTGCACGAGTCCCGTCAGATTGGCCAGCTGTCTTTCCATGTGCTCCACTCTTATCCTGCGTTACAAAACAGACACGCAAAAATTCCATTAGTCTTTGAAGCTTCTCTTCCTATCTCTTTCTATTTATCTCCTCTTTTCTTTATTTTTCTTCCTTCTCTCTTTTATTTACTTTTTTGTCTCTCTCTTCGCCTTTTTCATCGCAAGCTTCTTCTACTAATATTGCCTCGCTAATATATAAGTGTTCACTACCATATATAATAATAATAATATAAATAATAATCATATCTCCAGAAATATATGTACCGTCCTTGCTTTGATTTTTCAGTCACATATTTTTGAGAAACAATATATATCAATGTATGTATATGACCATATCCTTAAAAAAAAACACACTTTTCTGGGGTCTAGAATGGAAAATTTTTTTTTGATGCTAAGGCTTCCGGACCTTTTTCCTCTTCTTTTTGAAGCTATATAGTGTCGGAAAATGCTC
>JAWWMK010029290.1:0-14618 GCA_035047105.1 Galeopsomyia nigrocyanea
TTTTATATCTTTTTATTAAGTGAAATTCTCATCAATAGTCGAAATGTGTTTGTGACAGGTGAGGTTAGGTTGCCCTTGACACCCGTGGTAGCAGAAGGCAGTGATCCATTCACACTATTTTGTGAGGTACGGAGCTGATTAGTGATTTAGTGTAGTAAATGTTTAGTGAGAGATAGCCATTAAAAGTGCGTGATCTTGTGAATTTCCATTAATTTGAGGTGAGATTACAAAGAGTTGCTAAGTTAGTCATTGATGTGGATTTTTCAACAGCGTCAGTGTTATTTGAAGTTTGCACCAGTATTGTTGGTTCAGTGTGACTTCTACGCATAGGATTTATGGCCTGTAATTCTATCACATGCTCCGGCGTTGATGTTGACTGCTGTTTGTACTGGCGCATGGTGTTACGCTGCCATATAAATCTTTTCACTGCTACTGCTATGAAACCAATCACAATGATTACTACCAGGACTTGGACCAAAGTGTTGCCGAGTGTGAAAAATTTATGTGTTTGTGTATCTATGTGTCTTTCTTCGAATTGCTGTATTTGAGATTCTAATTGCGCTAATGAATCGGAGTCGTCAACCAGGGGCCATCCTTCTACACTTGGTCTAATCGGAGTTATTTCTGGCAACAGGTGTGTTTTACCTTCTTTTGCTGCACTAGTGAATTTTGATGCTAATTGACTAATGTTAAGTGATATATCTGGGATATAAAAGTAATTCAGATTGGAGTTGATCGTCTGTGTACCAGACATAGTAACTTTGCCTTGTTTAGCCAAACACCTTCCCTTTAACTGTAAAATTCCAATGCCATTTAGATCGATAGTTTGAGTACGTTGTCCGGAGCATAAAATCTGTGCTGCTTCAGAGCGTGCAAGCGAGAACAGCCATCCGTCAACCGAAGGTAGTTTGATCCAATGCGGTTGATGATTATTCGTGTACCTTATATCACAGGTGTCCATAACAGAGAGTGTTGGTTGTGTGAGCATAGAACTTTCGCAGGAAGAATCATCGTGTATTGGTCCTTGCTTGGGACAGATGTGAATTGGTTTCCTTGCAATCTGCTAGTTGGTGACGTTCCAGAAGGAGGTGCTGAATTCTATTGTTGGTTATTGCTATGAAATCTGTTCGAGGGATGATGTAGGCTGATCCAGTGACTGTATTATTGATTGGTTGGGCAACAGGCAAGGATACATTTGATACAGCTCGTATATGTGTGACTCAAGTAGTGGTATGGTAATCTCTATAATTAATCGATTGTTTATATGACCCAGTCTGATATTAGCAATTTCTGCTAACCTTTCTGATCTCAGATGTGCTCTAGGTATTGGGAATTTGTGTTGCAAATTTTGTTCACTTATACGTTGTTTCAACTCCCTTAATTGAGTTTGAGAGAGAAGTGAGGGATGAAGTTTCTTGTGTCTAGCGTCATTTATAACATCCAAGGTGTTCTTGTACGCTGTTATATGTGAGTCAAGGGTGAATTCGACGACATTTAACCATTCACTGATAATAACAGTAAAGTTTAAATGCGTGACAGTGGTTTCCATTTCCCTTAACTCTCTACTAAGATTCGTTGCAGCCTTATAAGTACACGTAGTCAAATTTCTAAGGTAGGCAAGCTTATTGTCAATTCGGTCAGATTTGGAACGAACGAGGTGTGTTTGATTTTTAAGAAGATGAGCTAATTGTTTTTGATCATCGTATACAGCTGTGATCTGGTTGTCGTAGTATTCACCATCGGCGGTTGATAGGGTACCGAATAGACTTCTGCTTATACTGCCAATGAAACCAAAAGAGGCAAATGGTGAACTACGTTTTACTATTGTTTTGGGAGTTTCTCGTTCATTTTGTAAAGTCAACGGTTCATGTTCAATTGTGATATCGAGGAGTTCGAAGTACAAATCATCGGCCAGAGTTGTTTTGTTTTCCAGATAACTTTTCCTTACCATAGCCATGGAACAGTAGTACTTTGATGTTTTGCATATGGTCTCCACTTGTGCAAGCTCGCGATGAATATGCTTCACATTATGATGAAGTTTTCCAATATCAAGAAAAGTCGTTATTTTCCAATTTGCTGCTATAAAGTGTAGATCATGGAGCTTCTCGTAGTAAATGCCAGGATTCTGGCTAAGTCGCGTTATATGAAAATCTGGTTCACTGTAACCAACGGTGAGTGATTGCAGGGCAATAAGGATAATGAGAACCGCATCCTGGCTCCATAACTGCTTGCAGAAGTCTGGAAAAATTATTCGTATGGTTCATCATAGACGTGGAATTCGTACGGTCGCGCATAGATGTGCAGTTCCACAGAGTTAGTGGGGATCGCAGAGTTATTTAAGCGACGACATTTAAATTTTACCCAAGCACACTAAACCATTAGGGTTATAATCGTGATAGGCAGCAATATATATAGCAGGAACGTACTGAGGGTTTTAATGATAGATCTAATGTCAGGAGCAATTTTTGGCCTCGATACTTCCTTACGTATTGTTTTCTTGGAGCTAGGTACTATTGTTTTGGCTGGTTTGTCTGTGATCGTCTCCGAGTATGTCCAATCGATTAGTTGTGTGGTGTTAATAAAATTTTTATACAAATGTATTTTATTCAGAGATTGATTATCTATAAAAGTTTCGCATTGTGGATTTGTGACCAATTTTCCTAATCCCCTCGAAATTTTGAGTTCATTTTCGCAAGCTTGTTTTATTTTGATATCTCGACTGAAAGAATATAACCATATCCGTTCATAATTAATATACTGTAAATATTGGTATTCACCCTCTTTGGTGTGAATAGGGCACAAGCTTGGATTAATCGTGTTTGTTTTATAGATAGACAATTCACAGCTTTTCATGCGTGTTATGTCCATATAGGCAGATAGCTTGTTATAAATTAGAGAATAGTTGTTTTCTCGGCATTCATTAAAATCGGTGTGAGATGGGAAACCGAATCTATTTTCGTGTTCGTTAATTGCGATGTATTTCTGTACAGGTAAGAAGTATTGTGTGTAAGCCACATCAGTTTGGTTGAAATTCATTACAGGCAATGGATGCAATTGATAGAGTCGGATGGCCGTGGTTTTTACCACCGGGGTTTCGATTTCTATTACCAGCTTGTTGTTAATTAGCCCGACTCCAGCGGAACTGATCAATAACAGTTCGCTAATTTACGAATCCGGTTGCGGGATTGGTATTATCAATCCTTGATCCCACGTCCTTACCCTTCGCAGTATTGTGGCGAGAGTGTTGGAAGATAACATATCATGGGTTAATTCACTCGATTCTAGATCCTTTACTATGGAACGAAATTCTCTGAGAATGTTCTCATATTCTCTTATCATTACTTCCAAATGCCGTAATGACTTTAGCACTATAGAACTCCCCTTTCTAGTGTCAACTTGCCTTAGTGTGTCATTGAGTGGAATTGAGTACCAACTCCTGGCATATTCGGTCATAATGTCGGTTCGTGGAATTTTTGGATGGACAAGTACGTAAAGATCAGTGTCGTCAGTAAAAATAGTGTTAAATTGGTGAGTTTTGTTGTGGAATAAGCGGATCAATGGATTTAATTGTTCAGGCGTTAGCGGATGAATACCATGCGTGCCATGATTTATGTACGATTCGGTATCAGCTCGCAAAACATCGGTAAGAATTAAACGATTTCGCAAGTTCTCGATCGTAGATAATAGGTGATTAAAATCGCGTTTTATACAAACTTCTCGGAGTTTTTCCAAAAAGTCGACATAAGTGTCGATTCTTATCGAGGCTTCGTTTCCTTCATATATCAGGACGATTTTTAGCGTGGTCTGTTTAAGGTACACATCCGGTAGCTTCTCGAAATAAACCGACGGGTTTACCTGTTGTTCCGAATGGGTAGCAGTCGAATGCAGTAGATAAATAAATAATAGACGTAATATAATATACCGGAAGTACCGGGCATGATTCTGAAAGATAATATTGCTATTAATGATAGAAAATTTACCTCAATTAGTTACTGTTAGCTAAAATGATATGAAAGTTTAATGCAGTTAGTTATATATTTCCCTCTTGGTTAAGTAAGTTGGAATATCGTACGTTCTTTAACTTCCCTTCGTTCGGCGGGTTCGTTGCGATTGTCGGTAAACTTACTTCGATTCGCGGCCCAAAGTTTCGTTTTTCTAAATACTGACATACCCACAAAGCGATAATGACTCCGGCTATAAGTATCCCTCCTGATAATATCGCACAGATAATAAATTTAGGGTCTTTAAACATATTGTAATCATGAGTAGGCGCATTCGATATGTCATTCGCGAGTCTAACGGTTAAATCTTCGTCGTCAATAACTTGTACTGGCGGTGACGAAACATCCTTGACGTTTTCAGGTTTCGAAGTTGTATCTCTAATTTCTTTTGTAGCAAGTTCAGCTAACGTTATTTCGTACATTGGTACTTTCTCAGTTGTAGGATTATAATGATCCAAACTGAAAAGATGACTCGCTGAACTAGTTAGATAAGCGTGTGCTACCAATGGATCTTGGAATAATTTTTCTAATCTGTACGCGTTGTTATTCGTATTGGACATAGTGGACCCATTTAGATACCATTTACAGTCCGGTTTGTGATCAAATCGACCACTACCTTGGATATAGAACATTAGCGTACTGTTTTTGCAGTCAAATTGGATCTCAGTTGAGTGCTGGAGAGTATATATCCACGCATTCTCATATCGTAGAAACTTGATAATAGGTACTCTAACTGGTATCCATCCTGGTTTACATGAAGTGGGCATGGTTTTAAAAGAAAACAAATCCCTTTCACACGAACCGTTCCCCAACGCGCGTGCGTTTTTATCAAGGGTTTCACATAGGAACGATGATATCAGGAATGTACATGTCCGGTTAAAATTAATTTCAGTCAGTAAAACCATCTGTTTAGTACCCCAACGTTGTAGCAAATAGGGAGCTTGCGGCTTCACAAAACTCATTCCTACGAAACGAGTTTCGTTGAACTGAGGCGTAGGTAGTGGATGAATTTCAAAAGCAAAATAATACACGCTGAATACGATCGATACCTCTAGTTGCATTACTAGTGTATTTTTGTATAAGCCTATTTTGGTCCTACTAACCTTGAGAAGGTGGTTCACCGTCAACTCTTTCTTAAAATACGGAAGGCTTACTCTGCTGTCATTTTGGTTCAGCTTATAGTCAAGCACCTCTAGAGTAAGGTCGGTCAATAGGTGTTTATCTAACCTACCTTCTCTCAATTGCCGCATGATATGTACCCAGTGTTCGATAGTTTCATCATAGGCATTTGCTACTTCCCTTATAAGGTCGAGTACCTCTTGAAAATCGTTGGGGTTATGGTCTGGCGTTAGTCCTTCCATAATACTTATCATGGGTTTTGATAATGCGCTCCTAGCATTTCGGGTTTTCTCCGATATGTGAGGAAACGTCGTGGGCATGATCGCATTATTGTTTACGAACGTGATATTATCATTTTGTCGATTCTCGGCATGAATCAACTCGTAGTATTGTCGTGTTTGGTCTAGAGTCAGTGGGTTCAAAGTCGAGGTTTCCTGGAGAAGTTCGCCTTTAAGCTTATTCAGCAGAGCGTAAGAGGATAGGAAGCATTTTTGCAATGAGATGGCGTTTTTCTCTTGATCAGAGTAACTTGCCCGGCGGCCCGCGATCCCGATAAGTTCGCAAAGATCAATGTACTTATCGAGGTCTAGCGCAACCCCATCTCCATTGTATGACAATATAATATTTACTAACCCGGCTTTTTTATAAACATCAGGCATCCGTTCGAAATATACTCCCGGGTTAGGGTGCTCAAATCGCCTCTCCCTTTCGACCATTCCACTCGTTTGTCCAAGGACCAGCACGATTACTAAGCTTATTCCTATCATGGTTAGTTACTGTAATTTATTTACATAATGTTTATTAATGACGTATACACGGTATAATAATAATAATTAAAAAAAACAACTATAAACTAGTAGGCTAATTAGATCTTATCCTTGTGTTTCAATATACGTTTGCCTGAATCAAGTTGTATTACGACGTCATTTTTATCTAAGATTTCTACAATTTCTTAGGGACCTACGTAATTTTCATCGAGTTTATCCTTTCACGGTTCCTTTTGGACGAAAACGCGGTCGCCTACCTCATAGTTTATAGATTTTGATTTCCGATCATAGTAATATTTTGATTTTTCCTTGGATTTATCCAAGTTTTTGGCAGCTGCTGTCTGTATTTCGTTTAACCGCGTGATAAATTCTTGAAGGTATGAAGAGTAAGTCTCGAACCTTTCCAAAGGATAATGATTCGGCAAGCGTGCCACAACTCCATAAACTATGTCATGCGGAGAAAATCCCGTCGATTCATGGGTCGCGATATTGTAAGACATCGTAGCGTAAGGTATCAATGGTCCTCTTCGGCACTCGGCGGACATCATACAAAATTTTCGGTGGTCTTTACCTGTAGCCGGTATTTTGATGAACGTGGGTCCCTTGTGAGTGGACGGAACAAATTTTGGATTTTCTTTTCGGCCGCTAGCTAAACGTGCTCCAATAGTATCACCCTTCGCATCAGCATTCTTCGATCCTTTATCTACTTCCCTTAATATGGGTGGTGTCTCTTTTTCCTTGGTAATGAGCGACTTAGACGGACACCCCCTTTTCCTAGGTGCGACCATTACATCATCATTGCTGTTCATCGCTTGCCTGGGAGCGATCCTTCCAGCTGTGCTTGAGATGGGAAACACTCCTGCTTCTTGCAATTTTTGATCGTCCGATTCAGCAAGTTGAACCAGCTCTGATGGTGATTCTACTCTTGGACCGTCTCTTTCCTTGATTAATTCTTCTACCTGCTCGATTCCAATTGGGTTCCTTGAGAGAGCGTCAGCATTCAAGTTTAAACGACCCGGCTTATGCATAAATTTATACTTTATTTCTCGTAAGCGAGTTCTCCATCTTATTAACCTTTGTATTGGTGGTTTTACTGAATCTATCCACCGTAGGGGTTCATGATCACTGATCAAGGTAAACTCCTTGCCTAAGAAATACGGCCTGAAATGCATTACGGCGTACATTATCACCAAACATTCTTTTTCTGTGGTCGTACAACGCGTTTCCGCAGGTTTAAGCAATTTCGACATGTAAGCTATCGGATGATCTTCACCTGGTTTATCTTCCTCACCTTGGGTCAACACGGCTCCGACCCCGTAATAGCTAGCGTCGGTGGTCAGGAAGAAATGTTTGTTGAAATCAGGGTATTCTAGGACTGGTGGAGAACAGAGAGCTTGCTTGAGATCGTCAAAACTCTCTTGTTATTCCTCCTTCCATTCGAATACTAATCCCTTTTTGAGCATATCTGACATCGGTTTCGCTCTGAGAGAAAAATCCTTAATGAACCTTCGATAATAACCAGCTAGTCCGAGAAAGGCTCGAACCTGAGTTTGTGTTCGTGGTTTTGGAAAGTTTTTCACTGCAGATAACTTCTCTGGGTCTGGTTTCACTCCTTCCCTTGTCACTATATGACCGAGAAAACCGATCTCGAGGGCGAGAAACTCGCACTTCTCTGGTTCAAGTGAGAGATTCGCCTCGCGCAATCGTCCAAATAGCCTTCTTACTCGGCGGTCATGTTCCTCCAGGGTTGCCGCATATACGATTATATCGTCAATATATACGAACAGTTCGTTATCTTGTAATCGAAGCAGTACTAAACTCATCATATGTTGAAAAGTAGCGGGTGATCCTGCCAAACCAAAAGGTAGTCGCTTCCATTGTAAGTGTAGGTTTCCTGTGCTAAAAACAGTTTTATGGCGGTCGTCAGAATGCATCTCAATTTGGTGAAATCCAGAACAACAATCATATTTGCTAAAGTAAACGCACCCTCCTAATCTTTCCAAAATTTCGTTAGGAGTAGGCAAGGGCATGGCAGGTATCAATGACTTGGCGTTAAGAGCTCGAAAATTGACAACCATTCTTTTTTTTTTACATTTTTCTTAGGCACGATCCATAGTGGCGAATTGTAAGGGCTAGTCAAATGCTCAACCAAATCATCCTTTATTAGTTGCTCAGTTTGCACTTCCACTTCCTTCCGGTAGGCATGAGGAAGACGGAAATTTCTTACTACCACCGGACAATCGTCGGTCGTCGGTATCCTGTGTTGGACGACACTTGTTGCCTTGAGCGGGTCCCCAGGAAGTCGGAAAATGTCGTGAAAGTCTTCTATTACTCTCCTGACACTCCAATATTCTTCGTCGTTAAAGTGATCAGTCTTCAGTTTATTCATGATCTCTTCTACCCTTTCCTCTGGCAACCGGTGTACTATTACATTCCCACTCTTGTTATCCTGAGAAAAATCGCAACCGTCGTCGAAGAAATCAACTGCTTCATCAAGTACACCGAAATCGAATATTTCTTGGCGTGGTATCTCCATTTCAATATCATGTTCTAATGTATTTATAACCATGATCACACATGAGTTATCATCGATAGTCACCGCAGCTTCTCCGGCGAAAATTTCCTTTTCTGTTTCGATTCTTGGTAAATACCCGACTTTTAGATCGGTTTTATTCACATTGATTTTTACAGGATTTCTTTGTCTTGCCTTGGCAATGAGTTTCGTGGTGTCAAGTAATGAGTCAAGTGGACCCTCTTGGTTCTTTGAAAGCTCTGACTGTGTTACGAGCTTATTTGGTTTGAGATTTTCATCTTCACCCATTGGTTCATTAGTCATTCCAGGAGTCTTGGTTTCTGACTTCTGTGTATTCATCATTACACTAGATGCCATCTTGCCAATAAACTCGTTGGTCCCTTCATAATCTTCCAAGGGTGCGTCAACAAAATGTATCGGCCTTATAGGGTCACTCCTTCATACCATTGTATTATGATGAAAAGAGATTTCGGCTGCTTCTGCTTGTAGAAAAGAGATTCCCAAAATTCCCAATTAATTGTTCGGTTATTACTTGGAACTTCAGTTGGCGATTAAAGAAAGTGATTTCAGTGGATCCCACTGTTCTTATGATGTTTGTAGTAATGCCTTTAATTTTCATGGCTTCGTGTTCATCTATGTAAGCATAGGGGTGTAGGACGCTAATGTGTATTATAGAGATTTCAGCCCCGGTGTCAATTAAAAATTCGACTCTACCCTTTAGTTCCGGTGCTTGTAGAAGAACAGTCGGGGTTACTGACCTTCTGGCATCTTGGTCTTCAGTGAATCCTCCAATAAAAGTTGTACATTCGCCGTTGGACGCTGTTGAGTACCCTCGCTCCTTGGCGCGTCCGCGCGAGGGGCGGAGTTCGAGTTTAAATTCTCCCTATGATTAGGTTCTCTCGGATACTGTTCCAAACTTTGGTTGGTCCTTGGTGGATTTGACCCTTGATAATAACCACTTCGTTGATAATTATTCGAGTTTTGACCCTGATAGTGTCCTGAGCCTTGGTACTGGTAATTTCCGGAACTCTGAGGTTGAGGATTACGTTGGTAAGAATTCTGGTAAGAATTCTGATATTGCGGCCTGTTGTAGCCGTTACCGTAATATCCCTGTTGCCTAGGATGTTCATACCTGGCTTGTTGCGACTCATGATAGGGGTCCATCCACTCGATTGAGGATGTCTTCAGTATTATTGGTGGATACATCATTACCGGTACCGCAAATGGATGACCTTGCTGCTGGTCGTAATAGTTCTGTCTGCTGGGCGCATAACCTCGATTGGGTCTTCTATAGAATTCTCTGCCTCTTCCATTCTCACGGTTTCGTTCGTCTGAGCTTCGATCGTAGTCGCTATATTTATTGTAACCATGACCATTATTATAGTCACGGTTCCGATCATTTTCATGATAACCACGATTTCTTCCTTCATAACGCGAACTGTATCCTCGTTCTTCGTTATACGGTGACAGTGATCTGTACGAGGACGGGGATCTCTGTCTTACTTCCCATGGTTTCCTAGGCTGATAACCCGAGTCCTGGTAAGTTTCTCGGTCTGGTGTCTGAAATCGTACATATTTGGTTTCTTGTGATGGTTTATCGACGGAGTCCGCTCGATAAACTTCAGCTACATTCACTTGGTAGGTTTCATTGTTTGCGTTCCTCATATCGGTCTCTATTCTTTGCGCTATCTTGAGTGCAGTCTGTATGGTCATGTCCTCCGGTTGGTTCGAGCTTGTGGCATAGGTAAATTCTTGTGCCAAACCGCGTTTGAATGCTTCCAACATGGTTGCATCCAACATTTCCTTCATAACTGGTAGTTTATCCGCAGTGAAATACTCCTTGATTTTGGCTTCTGCACCATCTCGGAGTTTCTTCAATCGGAAAAAATACTGTATCACTGTTTCACCTCTTCTCTGTTTCGTGTTTTGCATATCATTAGTGTATGCCGGGAATGATTTCCTTGGAGAAAAATATTGCTTAAGGGCATCCTTAAGCTCCTTGATCGTGGTGATGGTAACACCTGATACTGCATCACGCGCAGTGTCACGGAGTTTACCCTTCACACGCCGTATGTATTCTTCTTGTAATTTGGGGGTTTTCAGCAGTGTTAGTCCACTTTCTACATCTTGTAGAAAATCCCTTAACGTTTGGTTTCGACCGTCGTATTCAGTTACAAATTTGATCCACAGCAGCTCCTTCTCCCATGGCCACCAGCATTTCACTGTGAACCTTTAGAGCGGCCATCGTCTCAGTGGTGGAATCAACCCCGTCTCCGCCTGTCATTTTGCGTTTCTGGTGTGTTGTTAGTGATCTGTAAGTAGTCTATTACCAGTCTCTCAAATCTTTGTTCTCTGGTCCAGTTGTTTTGCCACTGAAGTCTTGGAGTTTCTAATACTGGTCCTTGATATTGTTTGATGTCCTCGAGTTTAACAACCTTGCAGACTTCTTTGTTCTGGGCTCCCATAAAACGGACTGAGTTCTTTACTAATTGTCAATCGTTATTAGTCTCCAGTTTCTGCTCGAGGTACTAGGTGTTGTAACCTTTGGCGTCGGAGTCTTGGCTCGGAAAACGGTGTCTAACATCCACTCCACTGCGGTAAAGTCGAGATCAGTTTGTGTTTCGACAGTGCAGGTTGGTTTTCGACAAAATTTTCTTATAGTGACCTCACCTCCAGATAATAATCGTTTATCTTTGATGTCTATATGACACAAGTTCTTCTCAATACGATTGATTAGTGGATAATTAGTTTCTATTCGTGCGGTAGCTCTATAAAAATCCTGTTTGAGGTGGTTCTTAATGTCACTGAAAGTGCGAAATTCGTTTTCAATTCGAGTATACACACGGGACATTAGACGTATTATTGAGCAACTTCAAAATCTTCGCTACCTTGAGTTAATTTTTGGAAAGGTATAATAAAGTTTTCGGATTGTCCCTTAATACAATGGGCTCAATATACTTCGGGTTCTTGAGTTGCGTTGGTTTGATGTGCGTAGAAGATTCCATCACTCGTGAGTCCTGGTTCTAACTGTTTAGCGAAAACGTAGTTGCCTCCAGTTCCTTCCTTGAAAATTCGTATCTCTAGCGTGTTGCAGTCTTTGATTTGAGACGTCATTCAATTTTTAATTTGTTGAAATCTACAGCCAATTCTAAAATCCTAGTTTCCAGCAGTTTCACTCGGATGTCTATTTTGCGGAACCTTTCGTTAAAGGAGCGTTTCCACTTCTTAGCGTAATAATGGAGCTTATCGCATTTCAATTCCCACTCAACTAGCTCGTCGTAGGTTTCACGAGAGTAATCAAACAAATCGTCACTTTTTAATTTTAACTCATTCACTTGGTTTTTCACTTCGGTTAAAATGGTATCGATGTTATCAAGGCGCTCGCGAATCGTTTCAAAATCTTCAAAGTCGAAATCGTGATCCGTAGAGGAACTCATTTGAAAAAGGGAAAATGCTTGTAAATAAGTACCAATAGTACAATGAGCATAATGAAAATAATTACTAACAAACTCAGTATGCTATAGAAAAACACTAAATGAATTGTCATATCGATTGAACATTAAAAATGGTGTATGAATTCACACGTAAGGTAAGCTAGAATGAATACACCACCAATCGAAATCACTATAAATAAAATTTTAATGATCCCTTCAGGTTCAGCTTGAATTGCACGAAATTTGTCAATAAGACTCATTAATAATATTGATCGTTAAGTTATGCGAGAAAAGAAAAGAAAACTTAAAATTCAAGAATAGGAGGAAGGGACAATACTTCTATTAAATCACGAACTTATCAAGGATTTGTTATTCGTAGTATGACTTTACTATAATCTATGCTCGTATTAGATTATACCAAGGGCTAAATCAAACGCAAAACTCAACTTCAATAGAAGGAAAAATTTTGATTAATTGTAAAATGAATTAATAATAATAAAAAAAAACTTTATCAATTATCCACAATAGTCGTGATCGCTGTAAGGGGCAATTGTGTTATCACTTATATCTATAGTGTTGGCCGACTTCGAATCAGTACCGAAAACTAGATCTATTATTTCGCTTGCAGGAATTGATCTTAGGCTCTGATAAAATGTGGTCTTTTGCCCGTATGGTACCGCTAAAAGTTCAGCTAATATCTTTCTCGCGCGGCGATATCTTCTAGTAATTGCTGGCATAGAATTTCTTTATATTTAATAACTGCCGGTATTGTAAGGAAATCTACAAAATTAATTTTTCCTTTGGTTGTAGGTTCGGAGCACAATTCACAGTTCAAGTGATCGAGAGTTGATAACGATAAGAAAGGAGGAGAGCAAAAAAAATGTTATATGTAAAAAAAAATTTTGTTTTGTATTGCAAAATGAAAAAAAATAAAAAAAAAATAATTTATTAACAGCTTCTTATTTATAAGTTATTTTATTCTCTAGTAAAATAGAGATTTATCGTTATCTTCCACGCGCAAGGTGTTGCTTACTTGAATCCTATGACTCAAACATTCAGATAAAACAAGGTTTTGTTTGCCTAAGATTTTAATCGTGATGTTTCACTAATCATAATCAATTATCGGAAGCAGTATCTTTAGTAAAAAAATAAAGTTGCGTTAAACTTATCTCGACTCGAGAACGGCACTGACTAATTATCACAAACTAACATCTGCACCGCACTGATATCAGGGTTCGAGATCGGCACGATGTAGATTGACGCTTAGAAATTTTGGAAAAGAAAATTATTCTTAAATAGTAAAGTTTATGTGCGGTTAATGTATATGTATATATTTATAATGATTAAAATGCCCTCCACAATTTAATCTTCGTCCTCACTTGCAGACGAGCATGCAGGGCTGTCGGTATAATGAAATCGCAAAATTCCTACTGGTTCATACGGGCGACTTTCTAGTTCTTTAGGATAACAAAAACTTATGTCAAGCTCTGTATCGAGTGCGACAGAGCGTTTCCTCCAATCCGGGATAATGTATCTATCGGGGATTTTTGAAATTCGGTCGCTGGGAATTTTATTGGAATAACCGTAAGGTCCTCCGGAATAGCGCAAATTAAGGGGAGTTTCTTCACGCACTTGCTGTACGCCTACCGTGGGTTTTACTGTATAAGTGGGGCGATTTTCAGGATATTCGCGAGGTTGAAGGGGTTTTGAAAATTCACACACGCGTTTACTAATTGGCTTTTCCGCAGCAGCTTTATGATTTCGCAAATTTGAATCTTGGTTCATAAGGGAAATTTTGAATTATTTATCAGTAAGAAGAAAGAAAAAAAATCTACTTTGTAGTATAAGAAAAGAAAAATTTTCCATCGCGTTATCTCTAAGTGGACACGGTAAGAGTCTCTATTTCCTCCCGGTATAACTTATAGTCCGCCAGGTAAATGATGACTATCGCTTATCTTTAATGTAAGAAACCCGTGTTATACAACGCGATCGCGATCGACACGATGTAGCCGACCGAATTCGATGATATTACATATGTTAAAATTTACGATTGATGGAATGTATCAAAAAGAGAGAGAAGAGAAAAAAAGATTATGTCGATAATGGACACAATTTATGCGCGTATGCATATATGTAATTATATGTATAGTATATAACGAGTTGAATTTCACTCGTTATGTCTCTCTCTCCCCATTTATTCTTTCTTGTAAAACACTCTATTTCATGTATATATATGTATATTTTTCATATGATATTTTCATTTAATTACCATTCAATATCAATATATGTTTTGCTTGTACGAGATCCGTCGTCAAAAGGTAAGTGAGAGAGAGCGAGACAACGAAATCGATATAAAGAAATACGCGAGAGCAAGCGAGAGAGAGAGAGAGAGAGAGAGAGAGAGAGAGACGCGACCGCAAAGAAATGAGTCGTGTTTGACTGTGTACGTGAGTACACCTTGCGGGTGGGCATATATTGCCGCCCGCCTTGTACCTGCCAACACTGGCGTGCGTGCGACTAGATTCTCCGGCGATGAGCGCATCCAAGCGACAGCGTGGCCGAGGGTCTAACGAGCGAGCGAGCGTACTTTTGTAGTACCAGGGTGGCATCGACGCTTTTTTTTAAGTACTGCCCCGATCTTCTCTCTCTCTCTCTCTCTCTCTCTCTCTCTCTCTATGGCTCTATCGACGGCTTACTCTCTCACCCCTTTATCTGTACTGTAATCAATCTATTTATAATTTTACCATTAAAGACTCGTATATTT
>JAWWMK010029301.1:0-14613 GCA_035047105.1 Galeopsomyia nigrocyanea
TTGTCACACGCCGGTTCGGAAATGGGCACCTGTTTTTTTAGGTTCTGTATGTAATATAGATTGAGAAAATCGCATCCTCAAGAGCGTGCACCCCTTTCGAAAATTCGCCCCAACTTTCTCGAATTACGGCAGTTTTTTTGTGGATTTGCTCATACGTTCAGGTTATCGTAACTACCATTGTCCGAACGTCATTAGAAGGTATGCATATAATGTTTTACAGTAAAAACCAAGTAAACAGTCAGAAAATTAAAGAATAGATATAACAGAAACGAGCGCCATGCACTCTCGTGTATATCCGCAAGATCCCTCTGGTGACCAAAAAACTTCAAAAGTTATTTCACTTCAAAATTCGTAATCTTCCATCGACCCAAACCTTCATTTTACACTCAAGTTTTTCATTATCCGATTAACTTCAATCTTAAATATCGCCTTCATGAATAATCCCATCACGATAAAAAGAAGACGAAGACTATATACACCGCAACGTTAAAACCAAAGTGTCTCTCGAGCGGTCACCGCATCCTCTTAAAATATGAAGCTCCGCACCGATGGACGACAGCCGCGGAGAAGCTTCAAGGTCTACCATGTCTGTCGGCCAAAAAAGGCCAGACATTCCGCGTGCTCGTAAATCCCAAGCGCAGGCGCACGACAATGCAGTTCTCTTTCTCTCTCTTGTGCAGACAAAAAGCTTTTATATATACACACACATACGCAAAGGAATGTATCGTTGTTTATCGGCTATCGAGATATAGATACATGTATAAGTATCTCGTATGTTTAGCAAAAGGATTTTCAAACGTTAAAAAGTATATACACTTCGTATATAGCGAAAGAAGTGCAATCTCTGGTGAACGAGCGAAAGAATAAAAAAAAAAAAAAAGTTGTCTTGCCACGAACGAATCGCCCCGTGGGATCAATGCTATGGTACAGCCGAAGATGGAAACTGGGCCTCCAATTACACAAACTCTCGTTAAGAAGCTTTCGTGTAGATTTCTCAATTATTGCTGCTCGCGATCGAGAGCTATAGAGCTTGATTGACCGATGAATTATTTAAGAAAAACTTCAGTAGAGAAGTTCATTAGGCTAAAAATGTAACCTTATACGGGGCGATACGAAAATCGAAGAGGGTTTCTTGTAACTTTATAAGGCGACGATTTATATAAATATACATTTTTACGCGCGGACACACACATACACACACAAGGGTTCCTCGTAAAGAAGGCGAATATCTATTCAATGCACAATACAAAACAGGTTTTCTGCACACAAAAACAGGTTATTCCCTACCTCTCTTTCTCTCTCTCTCTCTCTCTCTCTCTCTCTCTCTCTCTCTCTCTCTCGCTCGATTCGTTCTCGTATTATCACTTTCTTCCTCTTCCTTCTTCGATTTCTATTCGTTTCTGTATAGACGACGCACGAGGGGCTCGTTATATGCTTCTATCGATGCGTATATGCAAATTGCCAGATGCTGATTTGGGAAAAATTATCCTCGATCTAATGACGGTGGTTAGGTTTGGAATGTACGATATAGTCGTTTGATGGGGGGGTGTATATGGTTTTCTTTTATTGCTGATGATTCTACTTTGGTTTATGGAATTTTTCGATGATATAAAAGTGATCGTGAATGATTCAATTAGCGCATTTTTTTACGATTTTCGTATATATATAGAGTTGACGGTCATCTTAATTGACACTGGTGTGAATCGCAAGATTATAAAACAAACCCACATAGAGTTGGAATGTTATTCAAAAAAACAACACTCGCAACAAAAAGAGGAATGGCAATATACAATTGTAAGATATTTCATTATACAACTCGTGTGCGCAATGAAAGTTTTTAACGGCAAATAATAATTCTCCAGCGTCGAATTGTTTCGTGGCAACGAGAAGGAGAAAAAAAATCTAAGCTGCGGGTATATAACGCGTGTTTCGAGGAACGAATGAATCGGCGGCGAGAACAAAAACGACGAGAAGCAAAAGCATGTGGGCTGCTGAAGATTGAGCTTAATTTGCGATAACGAACGCCAATTGGAGATTCGGCGAGAGAATATACGTATGTGTGTGTTGTAGTTATGCTCTTGGAGAACTCATCAGCGAAGAGAATACTGGGCGAGAATGAAAGATCGATTGGGAAAGATTCTTTTATTTTTGAGAGTGTTGAGGTGGATTTTTTTTTCTGTGCAAAGGGAGATTGGGTTATTAGAAATATTCGAGTGTGGAGGATTGATAATTTTTAGTGGGATTTAGTTTCTTTTTTTAATGAAGGTTTGATTAATCATGATTATTTGTCGTTAATAATGTTATTTAAAATTTGAAACTGAGTTAGCGTTTGTTTCGAGTTTGCATAATGGACAAGGAAAGGTTAACAGAAGTAAACAGAAAATTCCCAAAAACTAACGAATATGTTATATCTTATAATAAATTGTACCTGAAGCACAATGGAATTATCTATAGTTGGAGTAACACATTTTATCAATGTCTTGATCGAGCGTGTAATCGAAAGATTGCTATTGTTGATAAAAAAAATCTAACAAATTTTATATTATAATACGATAAATATTGTTGCACTGGAGCCAGATATTTTATAATGATTCCTAATCTAATATGTATTGGCAAGAGTCCCTCTAGTTGTCAAAGTATAAACTAATCTATTCGAATGATCATCAATTAATCTTCATAAATTCAAATTTACCTATTTTTCAATGCATACAATACAAAATAAAAAAGACAACCTCCGAATTTCACTAAATTTGTAGAAATTTCAATAGTCTAACCACTCATTCAAATTTCAAAATTAGAATAACCAAAGCCAAAGTACCACCATATCCTCGAAAAAAATCTCAAGATGCACCAATCCGATTTCGACGAACTTATCTCTACACCAAATCCCCTCTCTCCCATCACTCTTCACGAAATTAACATGACTCGAAACTCTCTCCCGCAAGAGATGCATCCGACAAATATTGCCACGTAACTCTGTCCGCGGACAAATGGCCATCCCTTGAAAAAAAAAACTCTCTCTTATCTAAACGAGCATCTGAAATTGCAAGTTTTTTAGCTCTCGAGCGCTCGCAACACGGAAGCAATTCTTTTTTAATTTGCATCGTCGTCAAGGTAAGAATTTCACGTTATAGGTCAACAAGGGCCATCCTCATATACAAGTGTGAGAAACTATGATTATTTAGACATCGTGTAATTTTACAAAACGTTGTCGATAAAGTATCTAAATTGGTCGTTTGGTTTTATCAAAAGAATTACAGCTCTCACTCTCGGGCAATATTAATTCACGTTTCTAGGATGCATTATAAGTTGTATACCATACAATAAAAGACACAAAAACCCACATCTTGTTCATCGTCGTTCGCGTCAATTCACACAGGAGCCAACGTCCGCGGTAATCGTCGTCGATTTCTCTCTCTCTCTCTCTCTCTCTCTCTCTCTCTCTTTCTCTCTCTGCTCTTCCCGCAGCAGCTTTACGAATTCCCGTGGTGACAGGTCTTTTTATACAACCGCATGATGCTCGCAGGAATTGACATTCGCACACTTTTGCTTCTTTTTTTTTTCTCTCTCTGCCGGAAAAATTGAAAAACTATGAGGACGTTCACCCTCACGTATCTTTTTCTTTTTTTTACAACGTTCCACTTTATGGCTCATGCTAATAAAAGCTTTTTACAGCGCTCCCATAACTTCTTTTGTTTAACAGCGAGACTACAAAGTCAAGTTCGCCGCGTACCGGTAAAAAATTGCTTGCAGCAGAAGCCTCCTAGAGGTGGCTTTTTCGGGACAGACACCACCGGAAATGCTATTTCTGCGAAAGAAAGAAAAATTTTTTGGGATGGATAATCGTCGACGTTTGGTTTCATGTTCTCACGAAAGAAAAAAAGTAATTTCTTTCTTTTCTTTTTTCGGCGCTTTTTTCTTCGAGGAGGAGACGATAAGTATGGCTTTTGGTTTAGTTTTCTAAGATTCCTATCTGCGAGTTTTGGCGAGAGTTATGAGCTCGGTTAAAGGTTAACGACTCTTGGAATATATCGCGAGGGAGAAATTATAAGTTGGAAAATTTTAATAACGTGTACTTGGGTATAATGCACGCGTATACGTGTAATTTTAATAGTTTAAATTTGGATTTAATTTTTTTTTAAGAACATTTTATTGTTAGTTATTTTAATAATAACGTTTCATAGTAATGTTAAACGGGGAAAAAAATTTCTTAAAAAACTGCAAAACATTAATTGCTATATCAAAAAATCAAAGAATAAATAAATTAAATACCGTAATAATTCACCTGCATACACACGCATCCCCTCTGTCGATCAAAATCCAAAGCTCCAAAATCTCACCATTCAATCTAAACACACATACACACGACACGGAAAAAAAAACAAAATTACCGTGCACTCAACTGAAAAATCAATCAACACCGGAAACTCCCGTCAATTTTTTTTTTCATCGCCAGCGACCATTTTTTCCCTATATACCACCACCACCAACCACCTGAAAGAAAAGATGACGACGACGAACTGAAACCGCCGCGAGCGTTGGCTTCCATTAGCCTTCTCGGCGTCGGCTTGTAATTTGCCGCGCGCCGAATGTTAATGGACTTTAAGACCCCAGAGAGTGGTTCCTTGATTTCTTTCATTCTCCGCTCGTTTGACGGTAGCTGCGCGCGACTTACTTAGCCGGAGATTTCGGATGTTCTTCTTTTTTTTTTTTATTTCATCTCGGAATGGATGGAATTGATCGATTAAGGATCAAAGTGTTATATAAAAATTAAGTAACAACCGAGTGTGACAAAAAAATTCCCAAACAATCAACACCCTTTCACAATCTCAACGAATCTAGAATACCCAAAACTCACTTCTTTGAATCACTCCGAAAATTTCACGATAAAACGTCATCGGCCTGTCACATCGCGTCAGTTCATCAAGGCGTAAAAAGGAAGAATCAAGAAACTAATTTACATCCATTAACCCAACTCCAATCGATCAGGAAACGACAAAGAAAAAAAGAAAGAAGAAGAAGAAGACGTGTTCAGGATAAGGATATTATATAGATAATTACGGTTGTGACGCAAGGTAATTTCGCGAATATCTCAGGGCGTAATTTTTAATGGACGAGAATAAGGGAGTTTTACGGTTATAACTTGTTGTAAACGGTAGCCTCGTAAAAAAAGAATCACGATAATTAATTATTCGCTGAAAAAAAAAACATTGTCGGTGTATCCTTTTGATTCTCGTATACCTGCAGATCTATCCTTTTTTTTGACTGACACTCTCTCTTTTAATTAAAGCTGCAAAAATTCAGAGTCCGAAGATCGTCCCGGAAACGCAACCGATCTAATTAGGCAGTTAACGAGCGGGCCACACGCTGGCAACCCGATAGCTTCCGCGAGTTGAGCAGCAGCAGCCTCCCCGCAAACGTGTGTATGTATATACACAAGCAGTCACACAATCCACGTGGGAAGGTATGTGTATATCGTCTCGTTTCAACAAACCCCCTTGTGATACACTCACAAGTGTGTTTTGTTCCGTGAGTGCGCGGGCGTGGACGGCGACGAGACTGAGTGGGAGAGGGGGGGATTTTCAAGTGTTTTCGAGGGTGTATGGGTATAGAGGAAGGGATTGTTGGTGGTTTTGAGAACTAATTTGATTTTGATGGGGACGACGATTTTCGTGGGGGGATATGTTGTATTTACGGATTGACGATTGATTTCGATTGTGAGATTGTTAAGGATTTGTAGACAATCCAATGACATTTACATTTGACTGTAGATCCAGAAGTTTTCATGTAACTTCGAAATGATATTTATTCAACAACAACATTTATTATCTCTAACGTTAAAAATTGTTACCGAGAATAAAAAAAAACAGAGAGTTAGGACATCTTGTGGGTAACTTTGAATTAACTGACGAAGAATTTTATTGATTAACTTCTGAAAAGTATATAATCAGGTATATATCGTCAAGTATGAAGTTCTAAATGAATAATATAATCTATTATGATCTTTGATATTTTTTCGCAATAAACTTGCATCAAACATTCAACTTGATTAATATTACAAATAATTTATTTCGCCCTCAGCATCAAATATTACCAAAGCAAAAAGACACATTCGCAAACATTCAATAAAAAGTGATCAATGTTCTCGTCGACCCGCAGCAGCGAAATAGCTCCAATAACTCACACTTGCACACAGCTTCAAAAGACAAATGCAAATACACAACCCACACGTTTAAGACGCTCATTATCACCACTCCCTCTCTCTCTCTCACGAGATTTTCCTCTATAGTCAAAACATGCACATACACACGTCATTGCACACGAGAGGTAAAGTAGAGTCGATGTATCATGCGCGCATATATACAGCCTCCCTTCTTCTTCTTCGTCTCTTTTTTTTGAAACGGATACGAGAGACGTTCTCTCTCTTTGGCAAAAAGAAGTCCAAAACGAGAGCACGCGGAATTGTTCCCATGGGCTGCGGCTTTGAAAGACAACACTCACTCGAAGAAAGAGAGAAGAGAGAGAGAGAGATGCATTTGCGGTTGACAAGCGAGGAGAAGAAAAGGTTCTCGATTTTCGAGAGTCGAGGATCGATGGGCCGCGTGCTGCTGCACTTGTTTTCGTTCAACGTAATTTACGGATGTCGGCTGACTGATGCCTCCCAACCGATTTCGAAAAACACCGACTCTGACGAAGGAACCGAAGGAAGATGCGTTGTCAAGGGTTTTTTCGGCGAGACAATGTTGCGCGATCGATGGAATATATTTAAACAATATTTTCTTTTTCTAGTTTTTGTTTCTGAGCGATTCAATTTAAAATCCACCCACTCGTAATTACAACCGTTTTTTTGTGTTATATCCCTTCGACGGGGGGAAAAAAAGGGAAAGAAAGAAACTTTAAAAGACACAATCCCATTAGCCTTTGTGCCCTTTGTCCGCCCACTATGAGATGCTTTCTCCTCCGTTACACTAAGTACACAGCACTCGTTCGTCGTTGTCGTTGAGAAAAAAAAAAAGGGAAGACGAAAAAAAGAAGACGAAGTACCGATGATACGAGTTAACACGCGCGCATATGCAACCTTAACTGTACATATACATATGAGCAACAAAGAGGAATATACGTGTGGCCGACACGAGACTTCTTTAAAAAAAAAAGAAGAGGATATTATGAAATATGACATCTGTCATTTGCCGCGTGGAAAACTTCGTATACATTGCGTAAAAATTCGTGTAACAATGTAATAAGGTTAAAGTGTCGTTGTCTGAATCGCGAAATTTTTTTAGGCATTTGGCAAACACGTGAACAGCGTTTATTTTAAGTTTTTAAATTCCTTGTGTTTTTTTTTTCTCTTTTCCTTGGCGAATCCGCTTCGAAGAATTAACACGTGGTGATGGTGGCGTTGAGGGCGAGTAGCAGCAGCAACAGCAGGTTTCGAGTTTCTCACGAGACTATTTTTGGGCGCCGAGAAAAGAGAGAGAGGAGAGAGAGAAGAGGGGATTTTGTGTGGCTCATTGATAACGCTAATGGCTTCTTGATACAGATGGAGAGAAAGAGGGATGTGGTGTGAATGGGAATGTCGCTTTATACGATGCTTAATGGCCGAGTTTACGTTATCAGGACTTTTCGAGGGCTTTCGTGTTGATTGAACGAGATAGCAGTGACTTTTCTTTTCTTTTTTTTTTTTGGAGGGGATTTTGGAAGAGTGAGAGTAAGATTTTTTGATGGATTTTTTTTTCGGTTGATAAGATTTGAAAGTGATATAGATTAAAGATTTTGGGATGAAGGAAATTTCGTGTAATTGTGTGTTATTTATGGCATATTGAACTAATTTGAGAAATGTACAAATTTAAAATTTTTTCTGTGCCATGAAAATATTCAGTCCAAGTAGTTATAATTATCAAGTCTTCAATGAATATTTTGTACAAAAATTCATAAACTGTAACTCTCTAAATAGCTATATAGACTTCAGTTGTAAAATTATCCAATGACATAAACAAAAATTAAATTAGTCATCTAGCCGTAGCAGAATGTACATCGTTGATTTTCAAATGCGACTTGATTTACAAATTCGTGAATTCAAAACTTTTTTATATAAGCACACA
Organism: Galeopsomyia nigrocyanea; assembly: GCA_035047105.1. Classification (NCBI taxonomy): domain Eukaryota; kingdom Metazoa; phylum Arthropoda; class Insecta; order Hymenoptera; family Eulophidae; genus Galeopsomyia; species Galeopsomyia nigrocyanea. The sequence continues at coordinate 8,103 of JAWWMK010029301.1, forward strand.
CGCATTCAGTCAACATTATTTATTAAGCAATAAACTGTTCCATCCTCGCGATTAAAATCCATAGCATATATCTCATCCTCGCGCTCGTCACATCTGCAAAGTATTCAAAATATAAAGTCGTTCACAAAACAATACCGTAGAGAGTGAAGATCGACCGTTTAACGTTCTGCCGAACGACAGATGGTTTTCTGACACTCTTTAAGTAAACCTCGCTCGAAAAATAGGGAGAGAAGATCAGTCTTCCGATTAACTGGCGACGGAGCGTTATTTATGAAAGTCTTTTGAAAGGAAAAAAAAACGTATTATTCGGAAATAATTAGTCATAACGGTAAAATCTGGATCCTCCCCAAAGCTAATTTTCCATCGAATCACAACTATCAGATTCTCTCTCACAGGCCGGTTAATTGCAGCAAAGTTGAGACGTGACGCACGTGTGAGTATGCGTGCTTGACAAAAAGTGCCGCCAAGAGTGAAAGAGAGAGAGAATGAGAGAGAAACGTGCAAAGCGATCGATCGAATTTACGTCGATCAAATGTCCGTTTTGGAAATAAAAAACAACGAAATTCTCGGTTATAGAGAGGGGGATCGGGGAAAAACTTGGTGACGTGAGATAGTTTTACGAAGAGAGTGCGAGATCGATGTGGAATCTTTATTGAATTTATGTGGAGAAAAGAGACGTGATTAACTTCTTTTTCGGGAATAATTGATGGTTTTATTAGAGCTGTAATGTTGGTTTTTTTGCTGATTGACAATTTTGGAAATGTTTTAAGTGCATGAAAGTTTGGAAAAAGAAACATAAAGTTCAGGAATCCAATCCCCTGGTTAGGAAATTTACGGACAGATATCGTGAAAAATGTGAAATTATAGAGTCAAATTTTTTAACAATTGCACTGAAATAATATTTTAATTTATCATATCCGAGAATAATATTGATAGTAGATAAAGCGTATCTTGAAGACACCTAGTTGAAAATATTACGTGAGAAGATTTCCAAATGATTCTAGACCTTATCCAAGCTTTGGCAGACTTTAAGAATTTTATCCATTCATGTGAAATTAAAATTTGAATAATTTTCAGAATAGTATTTTTTTGAAAATTGAGTTTTGCTCGCTTATCACTTTTTAGCAAAATTACCTCTAACATTGGGCTTTCAAATTATGAAATATACGATAAAAAAGAAGAAAACTAATTACTTTATAACTCTGGACAATGTGTTATCAACGAATAACTTATTAAGATTTAAAACAAATTTCAAAATTTAATTTTTAAAGTCGGGCTTTTATTGCTTCTTGTTTTTCACCAAACATTCTAGCCAAGTTAGGAGTGAATCTTATAAAATTCCGTCAAAATCGTAAACTTCTTGAAAGTATCAATCAATGAAACTTTCAAGTGAGCAGTCCTTTGAAAAAGAGCGTACTAATCACCCTCTTCAATCATCATCCAAACAATGACACTTTTTTACCTTCCTCTCAAACTCTCACAACATAGATCCAATGTCAAATTAGCCGTGAACACACGCCCGCCACATCTCAATATTACCCCTCGCGCTCTATTTTTACCAACACCGCATCAGCGCAACAGATTACTCTTTAAGAGTCGGTGGGAAAAGACGACGCGAGACAAGTCGCAAAAAAAAGTAGCAGCCATGTGCTCACTATACTCTCGTTTTGTTTCTCGACACTTCCTGCGATATCTAAATTTAAGTTATCTTCAACAGGTCTCCGTGTGTTTTTGCGTCACTGCCACCACCACTACACGCCATGTGCTTCATCGATTAGCGAAGGTCACACACGTACACACATAAACACAACTTGGGATAATTACCACGTAGGAAATGTACCGTTTCTCATCTGACCTCCTCCGTTTCCTTTTTTTTTTATCTCCTACATATATACGAAGGCGTGTCGATACTTTATACTATCGCGCCGATGGCATCTACTTGATTTAGTTGTTTTAGATATCTCTTTGTGATTTACGCTTACCCTCTCTACACAATGTCACCGTTAACTTATCTTTTCAATTCGACCGAGCACTAATAGTATAACATTAGTTTCCGAGAGAAAACCAAAAAAATTTACTTACCAAAACAAGTCAGAATTACGTGTAACAAGTGCGTGAATACAGTTAGCGAACCATCACGTGGTTTGCTGCGTGCATATGTATATAGCGGACCGAAAAACCGCAGAGATTGGATATAACTTTTTTTTTTCTTTCTTGCCTTTCGTTAGATTCACACCCATATAGGCAGCCTATTACGGTGATATTGCCTACAAGATGGTGCAACTGTTAATTGAGTTGTGAATTTTACGATAGCGACCGATGAATTGGGTTAAGTGTGCGAAATATGCCTCGTTTTACAGTTATAAAACCCGATGCAAAAGTTGCAGTGTCGCGCGTAAGGAATGTTTCACGCGAGTATTTTGCGATTGGATTATATGCTTAGTATTTTCTATCGGGTATTAGCTTTTTTTTTTAAATTATTGCCGTAGAAGTGTGCGAGCTATGCGAGAGACTGGCTCATATCTGGATTTATAACGTGAATTGGAAAAAAAAGATCGAGTGAATGAAAAATTCATCTTTCATCGTTATTTTTTGAATGAAGCATCGTTTCTTATGAAATGAGTTCAACCTACCGAAAAAAAAAAGCTCAAAGCACTCGGTGGGAATGAAGCTCACAAGTGTGTGAGTGTGATGTCAACGTTATATAGCTACTGTGTAATGATTCAAAATCTCTTTGTCCCGTATATATATTTTTTTTGGTGGAAGGGTTTGAGTGTATAAACATGCGTGTACGGGAGAGAGGATGGATTTTTATGACTTTTCTCGCGTGCGCTATAAAATTGTTCTTGAGAAAAATCGTCACTTCGAGATCGTAAAGATATCTGTTTGTTTTTGGGGATGTAGCTATACTCGAGTGTATATTTATCTGACACAGTTTTGACGATTCCGGTTAAGATTTGATAGTTTTTATAAAAGTGAAAGATAGATTAATTCCGAACGAATAACTCTTCGACCAGGTACCTTTCTTGAAGAAGAAACTTATTAATCATAAATGAAAGACAGATTGTCACAAAATGAACTATTTATTTATTGTATTGATTAACGAAAATAATTCACATTACGAAAGAAAGTTGACAAAAGACATCTGGTGTGAAACAAATGTTTTACTTCATCCAACTACGAACGAACCACCAAATTGTAGACCAATGTATTTACAAATGATTTCAACAAACCCTTTGTAATATTGATTTCACTTCATAAAATACTACAAATAATTGTCTCTTTAATAGAATCTCAAACAAAACTTAAAAAAAAAGAACATCGTACCACAACCATAGAACAGTATGACATTTATAAAAGACGCATCTAAATACCCCGACATCATCCTAAACCGAATGATACATCCCGCATCCTCGAATCAAATTACGTCTGGGCAGAAAGTAAAGTGTCTTCGCGCTGTTGCTGCTACTGCTGTGCGGGGGACACAAAGACCTCTCTCGCGGGGGATTCTATTAGCGTTTCAACAAAACTGTCCGCTAATCTCTTGCCCTCATCTTCTTTTCTCTCTGCCGCCCTTTCTTCTTCTTTTTTTTTTTTGCGAAAACAACGAGGGGAGGAGAAACTCGCTTTGTCTCTGCGGTTTTTCTGGGTCCTCACTCGCTCATTATTGTTGGTTTATTACTGGAACCGTAAACAATGACTTTTCTTCTTCCTTTTCACGAGTTAAATCAATTTTTGTAGTTTTTGAAAAAAAAAAAACGGGTTTTTAGAAATTGTAGTTATAGGACGACCTGACCTTGAATGTCTGACGACTAGTTCATTAGGTATTCGCGTGAAACAGAAGAGACGAAACGGTCAATATAACGAAGCTACACACACACAGATACGAATAAAGATATATACTTATATATTCGATGAATAATTTATTTGGGTGCATCATCGTGGCACGCAGAAACTTTCACGGTGTATATATATACTTTTCTTGCCTCGCGGCGGTGGCAAAAGGTCTTTACCTTACCCGAGGGGAGCAATTACCCGCTGCTGCGGTGCGGTTTGTTCTTACTTTGCTTCTTTTTTTTTTTCGTTTGCCTCGCGGACGAGAGAACCTGATTTTTCGACAGCTTTCTACGTCGTCTCTCTTTCTCTTTTACAAGGACGTTCGCTGAAATTTGTGAGGTTCATGCTCTTTGTACACGACCTTTTTCAGAAAATTTTGTATGTGTGATGCAATTGCAGAACATTGTTTTAAATTTAATGTCGAAACGAATGGGTGTTTTTTTTTGTGAGGTGGATGATGTCATTTATATGATCGCGAATATTTCGAATGGTAATCAGGTGTATTTCTTCGAGAGAAACAATTTTTTAATTTAAAAGGATCATCAAAGAATTCATGTAACTGATGTTGCGTAGAATAACATAAATTTATTTAGATTCGGAAAACAATTTTCGATTGTAAAAGATTATATTTGCTAGTAAAAGTATAAAGATGAATTATTATTTCAAATGTTTTCGAAAATAGTCTATTATTTACCAGAGAGGGTGAAGAAATATATGAATCAGATATTATTAAACATTATAACAACCTGCATTATAAAAATATGTTCAAATTATTCATTTATAATTCTAATTTAACTAGCGTGGAAAATTATACACGGTTACATGACATCTGACGGTGCCTGTTAATATAAGTATCAGTATCAGTAAAACTGTTTCATTTATAAAAAAAAACCTTCAATTTAAAGATCTATCAGTATTTATTTTTGATAAATTCATACATTATTTATTCTTAGAAATGGCGGTCATGAAAGACGATGCAAGAAATAATAATTAGTTATCAAATGAAATCACGAATCTTATTCAATGCCTATCCAATAAATCTCGCAATAAATAATAAATCTGTTCTGTTTTACATGAACATATGAAAAAATATAAGCTAAAGACACCTATTAGACAAAATGGTAAGTTGCACCCATGGACAATTTGAATAAAACTCTCTCTGTGCTCCTTAAATTCCCACAAAATAAACAAAAAAAAAAAAAAAAAACTTTTGATAACGAAAAGCCAAGTACACTCGAGAGAGTAGTCAGAGTTCCGAGAGTGTAACACTTGAACGCATCGCGAGAGATAAAACAATTGGCTGAGATGGCTTTGGAGTGCACGAAATTAAAGCAGAACGGACGCGACAATTGATGTCAATGCGCCCGCGACCCCTCATACACACACATACATACACATACACGCACAAGCACTCTCTCAGTTATAATATTCGTTGAGAATCGAGAGCGCGAAGATTCACTTTCCGCTCTCACTCGCTACAAATTTCACCGCTACGAAAATTAAAAAAAAAGAGAATATCAATGGCGTTTTATCGGCAAAGCGGATCTAATTCACGTATGATTGCACACTGCAGCGTTATCATCGATAAATTGACTAACGACGACGATGATTGCCGTGTGTATACGAGAGAGGATGGATGATACGGTAGCCATTCGTTAAAGTTTTTAATGCTAATGTTCCGTGCGATGCGATGGAATTTATTCAATTACTTAGACGGATTGTTTGGTCTTGATATTGCACAGCGAGTGCGCTTTGTAATTTCGTTTGATGCTTTTGTTATATTTATTTTCTTTATATTTTATTTTTTCATTTTTTCTATGATTATTTTTTTATCTTTGCTGTGATTAACAAGTTATAAAACATAATAAATACACCAGCATTCAAACAAAAACATTATTGTTATTAAATGAAACGTTGTATTATCTTGCTGACACAAGAAATTGATAGTTACTTATTGTTATCAGTGATCAAAATTTATTGAAGCCGATCGAAACATTGGCAAACGACATCTAACGTTGATATTCCGAAATTTCATAAAAATCAATTGAATTTTTCCACACTACCAATAACAATTCGTACCATAATAAGACGTAAAATTAGCGGGCAACAATAATTCCACCATCACGCACACAATATTCTACCAACGTTAATCATATAAATGCCAGTCTAATTTGAAAAATACTCTTGCCATCATATATAAAGCCAAATCACCACACATCGCGCGATCTCTCAAATCATCTTCCTTCTCCCCATCATCAACCAATAAAAATCTCCACCTGCATCAAATCGCGAGCGCGCGCGCGTGATGTGTAAGTTGACGAGTCGACGAGAGAGAGAGAAAGAAAAAGCTTGAACAATCTGCTACAATCTCGTGCATCGACTACCGTCGCGCTCGCTCTCGGCAGCTCTTAATGAAGACACTTGGAATGAACGACAGATAGAGAAATAAACATCAGCGGTGCACAAAAGCGCGAAAAGGCGCATTCATTATCGATAGTACGCGGTGAAGAAGAAGAAGAAGATGGAGAAGAAGAAGAAGAAGAAGAAGGGACAAGGGGAGGCGATTTAACGCGCTCGTTACTCGCGGATGTTCGCCTCTTGAGAGAGAGAGAGAGAGAGAGAGAGAGAGAGAGAGAGAGAGAGAGAGAGAGAGAGAGAGAGAGAGAGAGAGAGA
>JAWWMK010029312.1:0-14611 GCA_035047105.1 Galeopsomyia nigrocyanea
ACACACACACACACACACACACACACACACACACACACACACACACACACACACACACACACACACACACACATGCGGGAAGTCTAGTCAGTCGTAACTCTGTGTCACGTCACATTCATTTGCAACTGGCCTGCGAGTTCAGGGTCCCTCTCTTCGCCAAACCAATTCGCTGCTGCTGCGTTCCAAAACGAAAGAGAGGAAGACGCACACACGATCAAAATCACTTTCAACTCGGTTATTATATTGCCTTTCCAAGTTTCTTTGCATTTCTTTCTTTTTTTTCGAACTTTCACATACAACTCTTTGACCTTTATTTTTCTGTTATCGAAGTTGGGTTGACCGATAATAAAAAAAGTAGGTTTAAGACGAGATTACAAATATATGCATCACGAAAAAAAAAAACTTTTCCATCGCTCTCATTTATAACAACGTGTCACGATTATCATCGTACAATCTACCAGATGGCTTTTATATTTCCAAATACCCGCCTCCTTATAAAGGTGTAACACTCTTATAATCCAAGAGAGATTGTGAGTTGATCCATCGTCTACAATTAGATAAGTTAACCGCGTTATTCAAATGGTCGGTTAGGCGCAGTTGAAACACACGAAGAGTCATATCTTTAATACTAGCCATATGTCGTAGAGAGAGAAGGAGAGAGAGAGAGAGAGAGAGAGAGAGAGAGAGAGAGAGAGAGAGAGAGAGAGAGAGAGAGAGAGAGAGAGAGAGAGACAGAACCTCGTCAGTTGGGATTTTCAGGCAGGCATATAAGTAGATATAGGCGAGGGTCGGAAATATTTGAATTTCATGATGTCACTCTCGTGTCTCTCGGAGCCCGAGAGGCCTAACACGACAATGGAGATTGCTAGGCTGGCCGTTTTGTTTTACTGCATAATTGATCCTATGCGCGTATATATTATGTTGCCTTTGTACATTACGTTTCTCCTTTCGAAAGGATTTTGCAGCAAACAATAGAAAATTACTAATGACCATTCCATCGTCGATCGTTCTTCTTCTCGAAATACGAGAAAATGGTGTTGTTAACGAACAATTAACCTATAAAAGAGGAGCTTTACCGCGCTCGGTCGGTAAAGTAGAGATTTCAATGAAAACCTCGTTGTAAAGCATCTAATTTGCATTTGTTTGCCTATAAACTATATACCTTAAAGCTTCAAAAGTCAACTACACTCTCGGGCATATAAGACAGACCCATAAAATTCAGCCAGTTTTACGACATACATCGTATACAGGAAGTACGAAACAGTTTGCCAAGGTGAATTCGCCACACAATCCCAAAAATTATATCGTCTGAGAAAAAAAAATCTACCAGCATCATCATCTCTCTCTCTCTCTTTCTCATCGCGCAAATATTCTGCACTGCTGTTCGAGCGATAAAGCGCTTTTATGCCTGGGTGGTGTGAGCATTAAGAACATTAACATTTAATATCAAGCCATCAAAATTGTGGCGGATTCTGATACTATAACGCTGCCTCTCTCTCTCTCTCTCGTATAAATTCAGGACGATCGATATTACGCGTAGCAGCAGCAGCAGCAGCACACAGCAACGCCGCTATATAAGCTACCTCATGGTGCACTAATACTATTCTGCAGCAACACTCGACGTGTTCGAAATTCCAGCGACACCTCGTTTTCGATTCTCCACACGATGCTCCCAGTGTGTATGTGTGTGTGAGTGTGTCTCCGATGGCAACGTTCCTATGTGTATGTACTAAACGGCCAGAAGGGGTCTTTTTTTTCTTTTTCTGTCTCTCTCTCGATGCTTCGATAGAGAATTGCATTTCACGAGTGGCTAATGTCTGATTCGATTTGACCCTGCATGGGTGTGTGTGTGTGTGTATTATATATATATAGCTTCTTTTATTTTTCGGCGAACCTCTCTGATTTGATTTGACGACACTAGCTTTTGCTATTAAATCTTTAATTATCGCTTGGCTTGAAAATTCATAACCACACACTATGTTAATTGAATTACCGAAGGGGCCGTGTGTTTTTCGGGTTATTTTCGTACGAATTTCCTCGCCACTGTAATGCAACCTTAATGAAAATATCAAGTAAAGAAAAACTGGTACAGTATACGAACGTAATTATCTCACTGTCGGGTGCGAAATGCGATGATTCATTATTTTATCCTCTCTCGCCGAGCGAGAATTCACATTGTAAATATTGCCTCTTTTTTCGTCTGACGTACGAAAGTTGAATGAGGAAATCAAACATTGCTGCCTACTTGAAGAGCTTTTTTTTTTTTTAAATCGAGGGATAATTTGATTTTCTATCGCCAAAGCCATTTTAATCACGCTGCTAAATCGCCACACTATAAAATACAGTAGCTGCAAAACCGTTGTTACACGATGCACGCGTCATTTATATATATAAGGTTAACATCCGCATGTATATGCCGCTTCTATAATGTGTTTCCTGTGCAGGCCGCGTAACGCGATATAGGCATGCAGCGTATATAACGAGATCGGTTTCAATGCCGTAAAGGATGAACATTTAAAAAAAAATGTCATTACACAACGCCCTGAAGAGCGAGATGATGATCCGCGATTGATGATTAATATTTTACGTCGTAGATGTTTATCGCGGCTTATTACGGACGGATTGAAAAAAAAAATTTAATGACTGTATATATTCGTCGATTAATTTGCTTGTTGTACACTAATTCGTCGATGGTGAAAATCATCGAAGGCTTGTATGCATCGTAATTCATTCATGAGAAAAAACAAAATTTAGCGCGAAAATGAATTATGCCGTTGAAGAAGGAAAAACACCGCGCGCGACCATTAATAAGTTGTATGATAAACGAGCGAACGTTGTTGTCTTTTATTTTTTGTTCGCGAGAGACAAAAAAAAACGTCAGGTGTCGTATACGAGAATAAATCATTTATTCAAACGCGCGGAATATAAAGCCATAATATTCCATTAAAATTTTTCCCATGCGAAATGAAAAGAAAACTGCGGATGCAAAAATTACGCTAACAAAAGTTCGATGGCAAAATCCGCGTGACTCGCTATATGCTCTCGTGACTCCATTTCTCATCTCGGCAGCTGAGCATTTTCTGCGGCTATTTCTTCATGCCTCTGACCTGTTTTTCAATTGCGTACTTTATATATACTTCTCTTCATTGCGAGCTTTTGAAAAAAAATTTTTTTTTCGCTTTTGGTAATGACGTACTATGCTTCTCAATCCCTCTCTCTTTCATCTGAACTATTGGATTCCTTTATACATATTTGCATATTCTTTCCCATTGGGAATTACGAATTCTCGCGAGGCTTAGTTCGCTCGCTATCGCGAAAATCTTTCGAACGCAAAGTGCAAAGTAAGTTCGACACGGACGAAGAAGAAAAAGAAATTTTTTTTAACGAGTTGGTTTTCAATTTTACACTCTGTACTCTCTTAGTATTCCGTGGTCAAATAGTATGCAAAGAATTACTACTATATATACATTGATATATCTATCGAACAATAAAGTCTTTTCATCGCAATCACCCTATACACAGACTTCTCCGAAGCTAATCTACTTATCACCCACAATTTTTTTTCCCCAATAGATTCCGATAATTCAGCAGGAGTGTATATACAGTGACGACGCGGGCGTATGAATAACAAGGGAGGGTATTCTTTCGTAAAGAGATATATTTCAGTCTGACAATGCGACCTTCACACTATGTGTGTGTCTCTCTCGAGGGATCAGTTCGAGTTCTTTTTTTTTGGAAGGGTATAATAGGGTGCAAGATGAGAAAGAGTGTATTGTCGTTTTACGTTCGGCTCATAAGTTTTAGCATGGGCGATAAAAATCAATTGACGGAATCGTTCAAATTTGTCCTTTTGCTCGAGATTTCGTATAGGGTTATACTTTTAACAAAGCGAATCTATTTGTTCAACAAGGTCATAGACTATGCAAAAGAGAACCCGCATTAAGTATATAATATATCTTTGTACGAAGGCTAATAGTATCGTCAAAAAAAAAGTCAATTACCATAAAGTTCATTAGAGGAATAGAAGATTGCAATTTCAAGCGCGAATAATTTTCGGTGTGTACTGTAAAGGCAAAAGCGCGTATTACCGGAGTCGAAGGTAACGCATACACATACACATACACACAGAGACTTCATAAAAACGCCCCAGCGATGATTTATCGCAGGCGTCCGTAGACTACGCCCTGGAAAAACTCGTGCTTTTTCGTAGCGTAAAATGCTAACGATACAAATGTGATACCGCCAAGAGGGGAAAGAGAGAATGATTTTTTTTATATTCATGTATGACATTACCGCAAATTCCAAAACATATATTATGAGATTGAGATGTTGGTAATTTTGTGAAAAACTTTTTTATCCAGGTAACATTACATACACATCGTACGATACGTTTCGGTCTGGCAAATCTCTCGAAGCTGCCCCTTCTAACGTCACGGCTGATTGCGATTATATATTGCGGTGTGGTCGTAGTGCGGCGCGGCGAGTATAGAGAGAGAGAGAGAGAGAGAGAGAACTGACAGCCAAAGAAATCTGCAAAACGGAACCGCCCGATTCGACGCATCATTCCACACGCGAAACTTTTCGCCACGCGGTGAGAGAAAGATTGAAGTTTTTTGATTTTCTACGGGTGGGAGATTTGTTATGCTTTTTGAAGTTTTATTTTTTATTTCTATTTTGTTTATTGTTTGACGAATAAAATTGTGCAATGTTTCAGCGATGTTGTTACAGAATAAAAGCACACCGACTTTTTAGTATTCTATGCCGCTGATAAGATTTAAAACGGAGAACCGTATGCTTTTCGGACGGATAGTAGAATTTTCGTGCATTTGAACAGTTTGCCAAGCTGAATTTGATACATTTTGATTAATTGAAAAAGTAGAAACGAACTTCTTGAATTAATCAGTTACACCAAATTACAACGTGGCATAGTTTTCTTCAATTGTCACATCAAAAAAGTAATTACCGTCGTCGTAAGACAACAACAAAAACAAGCCATTATACACTTCGCGATCTTTTAATTTGGCCAGGACGACGGCAAAATGAAGTCGCCTTTGGAAGGAACAAAAGGTCTTTCGTAACAAAACTACTCGGCGCGTTTACTTATCTCCAGTGCACGATAAATCAGCGGTTAACAATGTCGAGTTTTGCCGTTTGAAGAATTTATTCTCTCGAGACGAGAGAGCTAAATTCTTCATTTTCTTTTTTTTTCACGAAATTTAGCTGTGAGATTATAGCTATTAGATTACAATCGTCTGACATAATCTCGTTTAAATAAATCTCGTTCAATGTCCATTAATGCAGTTATCGTTTCGAAATGGATTTTTAAATTTCCGTTACGGAATAATAATTACATTTCGGTGAAAACTAGTTTAGAAAAGGGTAACGAAAAAAAAAAATATAGAATTCAAGTTGAAATATTCATGCACGTAGAAATCCAGAATGACCGGAATCTACATTGAATGCGTACGCTCTTGAGCTGTTCCGTAGACGTAGGGCCGTACGAACTTGAGATGCAAGTCGGGGGGGCACCGAAAAATCAAATTAAACTTTTCTCTATTTGTTGATAATTCGTTTCTCAAACGACCCAAAATCATTCTAACGATCACCGATCAACTTCATCGTTGAACATTAAGATTAAAAAAAATCTATTTTTAAAGCATTAGCAGTTATTTCCGTTATTTCACAAGAGCTGTCGCAGCAAATTTTTAATAGACGTTCTTGAATGCGACAAAGTCAGTCTCGATAGTTATTCGCACTCGCTATTATCAGCAAACATCTGTAACATATTCTTTATCTACGAAAAATAACACAGTGAAACTGCTTTCGCTTCGTAGCAAGGGGAAATTTGTTATTTTATAGTTCTTTACAATGTTCGTTATCGACCAAAAAAAAAAAGAAAAAGTCAATTCGATTTATTAATCCGAAATAAAATAAATTCGTACGGCTGTTGACGTGAAATATCGAATTTTTTTTTCTATACTGTCGCTATCGTGACTGCTTTATCTAATCAAAGAAATTCATTTTTAATGCCGACATTAGGGCTAATGCCTCGTTTTATCGTGGAAAAATTGAAATAGGTAAAAAGGTACATTACTCGTATGGCGGTACATTAGGTTTTTCTTTTTATACAAAACGCCCCATGGGCGTACGTAGCATTTATTTTTCATAAAAAAATGCCCTATCTATCTTGCTCAAAAACGTCGTGGCAGCCGCAGTAAAACGGCGCAAGAGTATTAAGCCTCGACTAATTAGCGCCCACAGGCGAAATATTCTCTGTATATACGTTGCTCGCCTCTGGCCTCTGCTCGAAACCCCAATGTGTCGCGTTTTGTATATACATTCAAAAATAAAGCTACGAGCGTTTTTTTTTTATTTAAAATTTGCGATAATGAAACGCGCGTATTAGATGAATTTGTTCAAAAAATAAAAAAAATGAAAGTAAAAAGTTCTCTTTGTGTATCCCCGATGATTTTCATCTCATGTCGAAATACCCCTTAATAACGTGTAATTTCACGAAAATAACGTGCTATTTCATTTGAGCTCTCAAAATCGTGCGGCTTGACTGGCTCATTTCGCCTCTTCAAATATATCGCAACGCAACAATGTTATACAAACCCTCTGCGTCGACGATAAACAACCTTAGCGATGTTGCTGACGATTCGATTTTTTTTTTCTCGAGTAATAAGCTTCGAAGAACGAAAAAAAATTCCAATCGAGAAAATACATTCCTCGAGACTTTTAGCATGTTTTTCCTCACATTTGGAAAGCGCCGAGAGAAGGAAATGAAAAGAAGTAGAAGAAGAAGAAAACGTGTTTGTTCGGCAGCAGGCGAATAGATAAAATTTTTGTTTTTGCAGCAGCAGCAGCAGCTCATCTGCTGCGACTGATGACTGACGTAGATACCTACATACTCTTACGGCTTTAGCTATGGGCAATAATACGTTTTATTCGATGATAAAGTTTTATTGTTAAATGCACATTCTCTATATATTCGAGTGTGCAGAAAGAGAGCGAGAGAGAAGGCTTTTACAGAAATAGTTCGAAACGTTGACGCAAACGTTTAGGTTCAAATTGAAATTTGATGCCGAGGCTGTATGGTTTTCAATTAGTTTCGTTGTCTGGATCGGAGATCGATGAAAAAAAATTATTTTTACGGCTGACTTGACTTCTTTACTTTCAATTCAATCAATCGCGAACGTATTTGCGAAGTTGAAGAGAAACTCGTTCTGCAGACTGTAGTTCTTCGACTAACTGCGCGTAAATGGAACTTTTTTTTTGTTATTGTCGACTTACAAAAACAGTCGATGTAAATACAGTGTACGACCTCTGTCCGACAAAAACTATTCAAGAGAAAGAGAGAGAGAGAGAAAAAATGATGAATTTCATCGTCTACCGTTTGATTTATATCATCATAAATTGTGCCCAGAACAATTCGTACAATTATACGACAAAACATTGCGCTAATCTTGAAAAAGTACTTGTCACGTGGTGTGTTTTTTTTTTGAAAATTCCAGTAGCAGCGGCGAATCGGGAAGAAAAAAAAATAACAGAACCGAAATCTCTCAGGTACTTAAACTACTTTACATAATCCATCTGACACGAAGTTTTTTTTTCACATTAGTCACTGCATCAAATCGAAGAATTACATAAAACCAAATCGCTTTTGCCCTCTCTCACGATTCTCACCGTGGTGCGCCTGTAAAAAAAAAAAGCACGTTGCACTCGAGACAGCGGTTACACTTCTTATCTCTCGACTTTTCTTTTAAACGAAGAAAAAAAAGACACATTTAAACAAAAACACGAATCACCACGAGGTCATGACCGCATGTTCACACACACAGGAGTCTACGAGATAATAGGTACAAAGAGAAAAAAAAAATCACACAGGTGTATTAGCGGGCAGTACCTTTTGGTGGCATCGAGTAATGCTCCTTGAAACGATTTGGCAGCGGTGCTGTAGCTAACGACGAGTATGTCCGGGAGTGCAGAATCGACGGTGACGAGTATTTTGTCACCTGGCACAAGTGCTAACGGATGTTCCTCCTCCGGGTCTCCGTCGGCCATTTTTCCACTCACAGAAAACACTTCTTCCTCTTCCTCCTCCTCGCTGTCACGAGAGAAAGATTTTTCCAAAAAAAAATTCTAATCTCTCAAATAATAATAATAATAATAATAACGAACTACAAACACGCACTACAAACCCGCTGTCGCACGCGGGCGAGCGCGAGCAACAAGAGCCAGTCAGGCAGCAGCAGCAGCAGCAGGCAGCGAGTTTGCTGCAGCAGCAACACGCACACGTTAAAGTTGAAACTCACGATCCGACGGACGGCGAGTTATGCTGGCTCAGGCAAGGGCTCTTCGGCTTGACGAGCACGCCGATGTGTTGGAGCGCCAGGCGCGCGCGGGGCGAAGGACGTACGGCACAGCTGCGAGCCAGAGCCGAGTAGTACGAGCCAGCCAGCTACGCGCCGACGACATGAGGAGATGCGATAGCCAAACGCCAACTGCGCACGCGCGGAAAATACTCAGGGACGGAGGAGGAGTTTGAGGATCCCACCTGTGGGGATCTCTTTTTTTTTTTTTTCGTTCTCTCTCTCCCTTTTACTAGCTATCAAGGGATATAGATGTATATATATACATTTTCACTTAACGAGGGTTAAGTGACGAGAGGTTACTTTTGTTGATGAGTTTCACTGATTTTGTTTATCCAAGAGCTTTTTACAATGTTTGCTCGCGAGGAACGGATAAGTTTGAAGAATTTTTTTCGCGAGGAATGGAATTTTATTGCGAGACGACACTTTGCAGATAAAGGTGAATGTTCTGCGATGCGGCTGTGTAGTTTTTTTTATTACATTGAAAAATATATCATACATAGACCATTTTGTGTACCAGAGAGTGGTGCACGAAATGGATGATGATCAAAAAGCTCTTTGTCTCTATCAGGGTAAAGTAGGATATATTGATAGGTTTTTCGTTGACATATGCAATAATTTATATATTCCAAGAAGGTAATAATATCATGTGTGGAGAGATGCGAGACGAGTGAGGATAACGTAGCATGACACACACATTCATATATATATATTTGAAACTAAAGTCGGCTTGAAGCTCAACGCGCATTATTAAAAAAAAAAAAAAAAAAAAAAAAAAAAAAAAAATTTCTTTGAAACGTTACACGCAAAAAGTATCACCTCTGTACCTGTACACCTCACTAATGTAATTTTTTTTCTAACAGCAGAGTATATGTAACGTTATACGTTATCACTTTTACGTGTAACTCACACACGTAGAGAGAGGGACATAAAGCAAAACTCATTTTTTCTTTCGTCTTTCCGAATGGCATTATACGAGCGAACGTTAAGATAAAGAGTACAAAGGTATTATATATGGAAAATACAATGCGAGCTTTGTGCACATACGTCGATTCTGATTTTTTCCAAAATGGGAACAAATTAGTTTCTGCAGATAATGACATCACGAGTCAAACGTTAATTCGTTAAAAAGGCTTATAATGTTGAAGAACGTGTCAGTCGAAAAAGCGTAATAAATTCTATAGGTGAGGGAAAGGGCGGTGCCAGAATGAGAGAAAGAGAGAGAGAAGCATTGAAGCATAGCAAGAGTGAGACGGACAGCAAGAGAGAGAATGAGGGGAAGTGGAAGAGACAGAAACCATCCGATAGATCGATAGGAATGTTTCTTCTCTGATCATCGATATGCGCCGCAGTCGTTCGAAAACAAAAATGCTCGCAATCATTCGAACAATTCATCCTTTGTCCCTGCGTGTAGTTTAATTGCGTAAAAAGGGTCGCTATTACAAAAGTTATCCTTCATAATAGCTGTCGTCGACGTTTATATGGAGATGAAAATGTTCTTTTGGATTTTAAAAATGATAAACGCGCGTATGAAATTATACATTCGCGTTTTTGAATAATGAATGTATATATATGGGGGGAGAACGATGTGTTTTTAAAAGTGAAATTAAGAAAAACGAGAATCTATAAATAAAATATTCAAATTTACACGTTTCAAAGTATATATATGTAGTAAACGACATCTCTTATATGGGGAAGGAAATTGATGATTTAAAATGTAAATGCGCGAGCGCGCATAAGACATGTTATGCATTCATTACAATAATTTCGCGTAGATAACGTGCGAGTGTAATTTACGCCCATCTATATACGAAGAAGAAGAAAAAGTCGGATATCATAAGAAAATTTGGCGTTTTATTACATGAACGATTGATAATTTTACGTTTTCATAGAAACTTCGTAAACGATAACAACACATGTAAAGTCCCAAGTTTCTTTTTTTTTTATCAACGCAGATAAAACAAAAAGCATCGTCCGCAGAAACTTTCGAGCTAATTTCTTTCTTTTTTACGAGCTAAACGCAATAAAAATCACATTCTGTTAGTCCTTTATGATATATTATATTATATGACGGAATATAGCGACGAGTATCTCTTCAAGCTCATAAGTTTCGCCCTCCCTACTTTATACGAGAGAGCACACACACTATGAAACGCATTCTCTTTCCCCGCGCACCTTTCTCAATATTTTTCCAAGCTCTCACTCGACAAAAACTCCCCTTTTTCGTGGAAAAACCTTCGCTGATATAATTGAGAAATTTTCGTGAGAGCTACCGTTATACGTGTTTCTTCTCACTTTAGGTGTGTGTGTGTGTGTGAGTGTGTCTGTCTGTTTCGCTAATTTATCATGTTTTATGCTTTCGAACGTAAATCAATGCAGGTTAATATCCTTTTAGGAGGCGGCAGCGTGAATTTTCGCGTCTCTCTCACTCTCTCAGTTGTCTAATAGCTCGTAAAACGCTGGCTAGACGTTAATTAAGTGGAACAATTTATGCAAGGGTTTTCGATTATGTTGCTGCTGCTGCTGTTGTTGTGGTGTGGCTTCTTGTATAAAATGCAAACGTGTGTACATACTTCGAGTAATTACGAAATGAGAATGGAACACTTGACTAATACATCCCGACACGTCATCTGTTCGCGCGCTTCGGCCTTTTATCTTGACAATTTTATTTTCGAATTAAACCTTTCGTCGAATCGATCGAATAAACATGATGAGTTTATTGGCGATTTTGAGTTTGATAGTCTAAAAATTTTAATAGTCCATTTTTATAGTTTCCGAAAGCGTTTTAAAAGTCAACGCAAAGAAGTGCATGAATTATTTGATTACACACACACCGAGCGACATTACAAAAGTAAAAGTATGTACGTGTGCACGGGTTTATTAGAATGGATAAAGCCTAAGATTCAGCCTTGATCTACAAAGATAATAATGATATTCTATTCTAAACGATCGATATGACATGTACGAAGCATAATATATACACTCCGAGGTAAAAAGAAAAAAAAACGTTTGCGACATTATTATTCTCTCTTTTTTTCCACGTTCAAGTTACTTTTACTTTTACCCTCATATTCATTAGCGGGAGAAAAAAAAAGTTGTTTGATATAAACAGCGGTAAATTGTAATTGTCGCTTCTTTCTCTAATTGCGCGGTCTGCTTTTTTTTTTTCTCTTTCTCCGAACAATTTCCGCTGGTGATTACTGCCGCCGCCACAGCGCGAGTTACATTCGTTACGTCTTGTTTAATAACAGCCCACACCTATTGATTTTCCCTCTATATCCGAGCGAGTAGCAGAGAAAGAGAGACGAGACTCTCTCTCACGTTTGGAGGCTTCGACTTCGCTCGTGAAAATTTTGTTTCTACGATAAAAATAAAGACAAAAATGGATTGTTTAACTGGATTTAGTTATTTGCAAAATTCCTTCGTTCGATCGATAATCTCACGAGTTGCATTAAACTATTTATAACTTCAGTAGCTACTAACTTGATTTCAAGCCGAGCCAAAATAAGACGTGTGGCGTATATAATACGACTTGCGACATTCAATAAAACTTGCAACATTGAAATCATTATCGTACCTGTGCTTGATATATATTTTTCGACATATTATATACGTAAACGTCAGATACTTATTTCGTTATTGTCTTTACTGAATTTCATGCCATCAAACTTTACTCGACATAGTGCATCTTTCGCGAAAGTTTTTTTATCAAGCCAAACTTTTTTACCCATCAATCTATATACAGTATAACGACATCGACTTTTAATGGAAAAAAGAAACATCGAGAGCATAATTATTTATAAGCTACTTTACAATCTTAAGATTACTGGAACTCACTTATGCAAAGTAGCTCGATTTAATTACTTTACATATTTCATTATCTCTCTCTCTCTCTCTCTCTCTTCGATCGAGCACTTCATTTTTTAAATAAAAAGAAAGAGAAGACTGTTTAAGAGCAGGAAGATACGATAAAAAAATATTAGATTATTGTGAAGTTATAAAACCGAGGTCAAAACTTGTTATCTACGGAACTCCCACAAATTTAGCATTTAATTATATACAGTCCCAAAAAAAAAAAGAAATCAAGTTCCTCCGATTTGATACGCAAAATACATAAAAACTCGAAGTTTATCACCCAACAATATTCGTATTTCTCGAAAAACTAGATACAGCGACCATCGAGAAAACTTGGTAAGTTTTCTGGCCACATGAAAATATGGCGTCGTCACACACACACATATATAGGCCCAACACAACGTAGCTTTACCTCATAGTCGTCGGTGCGCCAAGTTAACGAGCGTCGAGAGTCGCACACACGACATTCACCGCAACTGCGCGTGTGCGATGAGCACACACACACACACACACACACACACACACACACACACACACACACTTGCAAATTGTGTGTGTATGTGTGTGTGGTGGCTCTTCGTTTCGCGGAAACTTTGTCACGTTCGTATATATATACGGCATTTTCGCGCGTGAATCAACTGCATATATACAAACGGAAATCGATGAGAGAAAAAAAAAGTTTTAGAGGGCCAATGGTGACGTGTAGTTGATCATCAGTCAAGCTGAAGAGAGACACTTTTCAGATCCTTTGAAAAAAAAAACAACTCGACGGCCTCTGGTGTTTTCTCTATATGCTCTTTTTTTAAACTCCCGCAGTCGACGACAGAGCCAAACCTGCGGGAGACGAGAAAAAGCACGTTGCTATATATTCTCTTTTATTCGAGTGAAATAACGCGTATATGCGAAAAATTCTAAGAGTTTTTCGCTGTAATGCATAAAAAAAAATTTCACGGATATTAAAAATACATTCTCTATCGTTGCGTCACACGGGACCAAAAAAAAAATGTGTATTGTATTTCAGTAGCGTCGAAACCATCATCGAGGCGACGCGTATATTTAGAGCGTCTTCGAAACTTTTAAAAATAAATTTTTCGATGTAATTTTAGGCGGATCTACGAGTTTGCGTGATTTAAAAAAGACAACGTTCGGAATTTATATATGTATACACAAGTGATTCGTCAATTTACTTTTTTCTTCCTTCTTCGACGCTTAGAGTATTTATTTTCTATTTGAAAGTTTCTTATGCAATTTGGGGTTCACGTGTATACTCCGAGTCTAAAACGCACTTGCTCGATACTAATTCGATTGAGACGAGAAATGTCAAGAAAGTTACTTAATTCGCGTATCGAGTTTCATCATGTAAACCGAATCGGACATTTATTTTCATTCGTTACTTATAATTATAATTGCGTTGTTGCTTCTAGCAGATAAGAATTAATCCAAACTTTAGATAAACTCCCATTAATCGAGCAGAAATTATCTGTCTCGAACCATATTCTTGAAGCAAAAAAAAAAAAAGTGCGAAAGATAGAGTACCCCGAAACTTTACCGAGTTGGACACGTAAGTTGGCTGCCTCTCGGCACCCAAAAAGTTTTCTCTTCCCTCCCATCTTCGCAGTCACAACGCTAATAATCTCGAGACATATAACTTCGTCTTTTTGATAGTTCGTCTTTTAATTCTTTCCTCGTGAAAAACAATGCGAGTGGCTTTGTAATTATGCACTTGAATGTCGCCTTTGTTGGAGTACGACGACTAATTGTCAGCCCGAATGATGCGTCTTTTCTTTTTATATGTTTTTTACGCAATATATATCTTTATAACTGACATGTCTTTATTGCTTACACACAAATTTATAATTTGAAAATATCACTCTTGTTATTTAAGTTTATATTCGTAATGAGACCTTTAATTAATTTCGGTTATATATGCTCTCATAATAATTAAAATATTTTAATTAGCACACAGCTCACAAATATTAAATTTAATGTAATTAAAATTTCCGTAATTAAATTAAGCTCTTGAATAATATAAGGCAAAATTCAAATTAAATTCAGATAAAATATTCAGAAGGACACATCGCTAACAAAGGGATATATACTATAACAAGTTCATACTTAATTGCGCGTTAACGTCAATTGTCTCATCTGTAAAATTAATGTCACGCGAAAATTATAGGGCACTCCAACAAAACAAAAAAAGCCGTAAGAAACAAGTTGTCGAAAAGAAGAAGAAAACGAGAGCC
Source organism: Galeopsomyia nigrocyanea (assembly GCA_035047105.1). Taxonomy (NCBI): domain Eukaryota; kingdom Metazoa; phylum Arthropoda; class Insecta; order Hymenoptera; family Eulophidae; genus Galeopsomyia; species Galeopsomyia nigrocyanea. The sequence continues at coordinate 14,471 of JAWWMK010029312.1, forward strand.
GCTCCAATTTAGCGGAGAGAAGACGCCAATTTTTTTTTTAATCGAATGCACATGCACACGCAACGACGCACACACACACACACACACACACACACACACACACACACACACACACACACACACACACACACACACACACAC
>JAWWMK010029323.1:0-14611 GCA_035047105.1 Galeopsomyia nigrocyanea
ATTTGTTTTGGAAAAAACTTGAAAAAACTATAAAAGCCGATAAAACAGGGATTGTCGGTAATCCGAAGTCCTCTTAACTGCGGTGATCGGACGAGAACCGGTGTGTTCAGCCTGATATGGCCATTGGCGAATGGTCTCATTCATTGGACCAATATCTACCGAGTAATATGAGACGATAAGATTAATTTCATAACCATTCTAAAACTGATATATTAGAGGGTAGATATCAAACAGTCGACAAATGAAGAAGTTGGGGATGTTTCCTAATAAAAGAAGTTTATCCGGGGGAACTGCGATGCCACGTCGCTGAACCTGTCGCCCTGGAGACATGTGGATCAAACTACTGCAAATAGAAACAAATAAAAACAAATGACTTAATAACCCTGATAATCTAGAAGTGATTTCCGGTATTTCATCTTCCCTGGTTACCAAGAAGGAATGACTTCACTCGAGCTAACGTTTGTATACGAATGCTGACATGACAAAATTGGCGCTTCCACCAACAAATGATGAAATTTTGAAAAAAAAAAATATATATATATAAAAATTAAATAATGTTTCATTGGCAAAAAAGATACCAACGGCACGCGGGGTTCCCAAGCGGTCACCCATCCAAGTACTAACCGCGCTCAACGCTGCTTAACTGCGGTGATCGGACGAGAACCGGTGTGTTCAGCCTGATGTGGCCGTTGGCGAATGGTCTCATTTATTGGACCAATATCTACCGAGGTAGATGTATGGGGAGTGAAAAATGGACCAGAGAAAGTTTGAGACCACAAGAGCAAAATACAGCAAGACGCAGCAGAGTTTGAGAGATAATTTGTGCAGGCTTTTTTGTTTTCAAACCAGTACGCAGCGCATTCCGATTGAATTGCTTCGCTGTGTCGCATTACAACAAATTGCGTTACTAGATGTAACAGGTGTAATCATGTTACGCAACGTGCTGAATGCGTTTATGTACGGTAAATATTCGGTTTTTTTTACTCCCGACAATATTGATAAATGTATCGATAATTTTAAGTTGCAACAATGTGTTGTAGATGCTGGTAGTACAACCAATCAGGACCACCAGACAACTTGAAAAAAATTTGGTTAAAATTTTCTTTTTTTTTAATCAATAATTGCTAAATAATTAAATATTTGTATATACCGTTAATGAACATTTACAGGACAAAAAGGTCGAGAGTGAAATTGACAATTTACCAGAGGCTCTTGAGCAGACATTCTTCGCTAAGCTTATTGAACGACCATGCAATAATTGTGTCAAGGGCAAGCTGGTTGAGCACCACGAAATTATCAATGCCCCCACACAGTTGCTAGTTGAAGTAAGCAGGAACGAATACGACGCAGCGATAGACGCATTAATGAAAAATAATCATACTATTTCGGTGCCGAAAACATTAACTTTGAGACTGGTTGGAAACAGATCGGCCATATACGAGCCTACCGGCTTGATTAAGCACGGAGGTGATGGCCATGGTGATCACTATACTTCGTTCGCGCGCTTGAATGATGGTTTTTGGTTTTTCGACGACGTGGTAAGCTCGGCACTTTAAATGATGTTTGAAATTACTCGACTAATGAACGTTTGCCTATTAACATATTTTCCTATTCCAGCAAGGACCTCACCGTCGTTCCATACCAAAGGGAATGACAGCCGCCTTGGTGTTTTATGCGCTCAAGGGTATTGTATCATCGGCTGAAAGGTTGTCTTGCTTTTTTTTCATTACAATTGCGTTTACATCAATGTAAAATCAATGCATAAATATTATTTTTACTTCACAGACAGAACGGCGAGTCCATGCGACCACCACGCTTGACCAATGGAGTACGTGTTGCTGAATCATCGTCGCACAATGCTGTTATACTTACAGGGAAACAGCAGCAGCATACTTCATTATTGCGCGGCGGCCGAACAGCAGCAGCAGCCGGAGACTTTGCCGAGCACATTGCCGTCATCTTCAGAAGAGAGCATTTCCCGAGTATGATTATTAAATTGATATTTAAGCGTATGCGCTCACAAATATTTGCCTTTTTAACGCCAATTTCATTTTACCGACTTTTCCATCGCAGGGTCACGTTGACATGGCCAATGACGATATTACAGCTTGCCCAATGACTGAAGCACGTGCTCAAATTCACTACGTGAACGACATCGATACGAGAGCGGTCCTCTGCTTGTGTGGTACAAGTTTTCGTATAAATGAGTGTTTGAAGGTGCCCGTCGGCAAAAACAAGGTCATGTCCGAGCTCAAAAACACAGTTACTCGCATTTTGCTGCATATTTTGGGATTGCCATTAAGCTACCTTTTCGCGTTTCCAGCACTTTCGACTTGGTAACGACGATAACGCGGCAATTTTTGTGTTGGTTCTCTTGAAAACCACCCAAAGTACCGTTAAGTATGTGCTCAAGAATTATTTGCTGGAATTGAGGGCAGTTGGATGCGTCTTGCCATCAAATAGCAGGAGTACCAACAGCAATTTGTGTGGGTTCCATCCTGATGATTTCAATGCACAAGTGAATATTTACGCCGAAGATTATCAGGCGCTGATGGAGGCTTTGAATCGGAGAATCGACAGCGAAAACTGTTTAGAAGCCAACGAAATCGAACGCATTTTTATTTACATGTGTGAAAGCGACGAACAAACAGACGACGAATCAAGGTGTATCGCCTCGTGACATCCAATCGCGAGTCACGCACCCCCTTTGATGCTGCCGGCCAAGTACGCGGAACATCAGCGATAAGACCGCAGGGTTATCTTGGGCAGCAAGGAGGGGAGCAACGACGGTGACGAGTCCCCGAGGTTCGACGACAAAGGAGAGCAGTTGCGTCAGTCCACTAGTCGCATTAACACCTCCTCGCATTTACGTCTTCTCAATAAAATCACGTCGATTCATATATACTCCCAATCGCTCTTATCTTTCATTTGCGTTCCCACCCTCGGTCGCGAATTATAAGGTAACATGTGCGACCACGGCAGGCAAAACACCGACAATATCGAGACTGTGTTTGAACGTATGCATACCAACCTGCCCCAAAATCACTCTGTTTGAAGCACATATCGTCACCCTCATAAGACGCGCCGACGGGCAGATTATAATGGTCGACTACGCGAAGCTGACAAACATACTTCGTACATGTTTGGATGGTGCGCTGATAAGCCTTTCGCGATACGACGCCTGGCAGATCTCTGGATGCGGAGGATTCGCGTAAGTTTGACAATGCCATTTGCTTATGGTGCCGCATGTTCGATGCTCAATTTTTAATTATTGGCAGATCACACTTTAAAAACGTGGCGAGTCCTTGCATCACGAATGTACAGGGCTACAATCCCGTGTCTCACACGCAAGACAGAAGCCGAAAGGGTCTACTGACGGTGAGCGCGCTGACTAGTAGGTACAATCAAGAGTATGTATTTTTTATAAATATCGCCATCAATATTGCTTCTTGTTTTGGCACAAATTTATTCATCCCCATTGTTGTGTCGTATTTCATTGCAGATTTTGTCGGACTACCGCGTTGAAGAAGTTCACTCAGCTATGAAATTTGACGACTTGAGGACACTCAACCAACTACTACAGAGCAGGAACGTCGTTTCGGAGGCGTGATTTTGCAACGAAAAGATTACCATGATTTTCGGTAATTGGGCGGGATGCGTCAAAAACACACTCGTCACTCTTCGCGTCAGATTCGTGAGTGACGTCCTCGATAGAATCGCGCAGCAGGGTATGCTGCGGAAACTCAGGAGACCATCAGTCAAATCTACAGAGCGGAAATGTATATACAAGATTTCCTCAACACGAAGCATTTAGAGTGTTACGATTACGAGCTTGTCAAACAAATGAAGGCCGACGGCGAAATCAAAACTATCAGTTACGCGCAACGGAAAAAAATTGCGAGCGAGTGACCAGTGAGCAATTATTGTCTGACTCGGCTAGTGATTGGAGTCAGATTCAGCTAAAAATGACAGTCAGTACTATGTCGATCGATCACGGAGCAAGAGAGATGGACAAGAAGAGGAGGAGGAGAAGGAGGAAGAGGAGGAGGAGGAGGAGGAGGAGGAGGAGGAGGAGGAGGAGGAGGAGGAAGACGATGACGAGGATGACGACGACGATGAAGAATGAAACGACGATGACGACGTTGGAGACGAGGATGAGCGAGGCCAAAATAAGGAAACATTGCGCTCGTTACGCCAGCGCGAACTTCCACTTTGGCATGAAGTTTTTTAAACAATCCCATGCCTATCCGTTGCTGCCCATTGTCGCCGCTTACGTTTACTCTTCGCTAGTGTCGGAGAATAATGACAGGAGGCCAGCGCGAAACGACAAAGCGCTGAGAGACACGATTTTGAAGACTTTGGCAGCGTACACAGGACGGTTCCACATCGACACGAAGAAAAAGTCAAACATTAATAGAATGGACTAGACATAGGTGGGGATATTACAGTAGAGATAGTCGCCGCGTCGATCTTGCTAAACGGTTTTGCCTGTGTTCGGTTTAGTTTCTGACCAAAATTGAAGAATTGATGAAATTTTTCGACCAGCTGAAACCGAGTTTCAAACCCCACGTTTCATAATCATCTTTCGCTATTAAGATTAACTACACAGCACATATATATCTCATTTTAGATATGAATTCAATAAATAAAAAAAAAAGATGAAATACAATGACTCCTGTTCTTAAAATACCAAGTATAATAGATGATCATGTGATTAAATCCATTTTTGGAAATAAAGATATTCTATTAAACTTGGTTAATAGACTTTTACCTGAAAAATTGTCTCTGGACCGAAAAACAAGTAATTTGTTGTATAAAGTACAAAACACTCAAGGAAAAGTTTGTGAACCAGACTTACGTATTGGTGATCAAAATATATCAGTCTGGGTGGAAGTTCAAAAAAGTTATTGTTTAAATACAAATAACCGAGTAGATATATATTCAGCTGGACAATTATTTTCAGATATTGGTGTTGGAAGTGACTACTCAAAATTGATAAAGAGTGTTGTTATTTGGATTTCTGATGATTCTCTAAATAAATCTGAAGAAAAGGACTACTATCAAGTTGTGAATGAAGATGAAAATTTAGTTAAAGTTTTTATTGAACTTGATCGATTTAGAAAACATATTGCGAATCCAGAAAATTCATCTAAGTTATCAGAAAGAGATCATATTATATTTGCTCTGAGCTCTCCTGATATTTATCAGGATCTTATTAAAGTGCATGATAGACCTGATTTCGTTAAAGAAATACTTGCCTTGTATAAGAATTATTGCACTGCCCATATCATGGCCAAAAGAAAGCTCGAAATTTATGCAAATCCGAAAACTTTTGAAGAAAATGAAAAGAAATCAGAACTATCTTTGCTTTATAAATCTGCTGTAAGGTACTTGAAAAGTACAACGTCGCCTGACAAGAAGCATTTTCAAACTACCTTTAAGGATTTAGGCGTTCAAACTATTAAAGATTTATTTGAAACCTACGCTTTTTCTGATTGTCCTGATGCGAAGCCAGCAAAACGCATGAGATTCAGAAATAATAAGTCTGATGATGAAACATCAGAACATGAAGAAACAGAAAATAGCATAAAATGTGACAACCAAGTTGTAAAAAGTGTTGAAAAAAACAGTGTTGAATCCAATAATGGAGAAGAAGAGGACAAGAATTTTCAAAATAGAAGAATAGCAAATTTCTTGACTTTGAATCAAGAGTTTGAATTCGACAGCATCAAAAGAGCAGAAAAATTAATTGAGATTGGCTTGACTGATGACGAGATCATATCCTGTACATTTTTAAATCAATCTGAACTTACATCCTTAAAAAAATTGATAAACAAAACTGTAAATACTACCAAAGTAATGGTAAAACCAAAAGAATGTTTCGTATTGATTTCGCGAATGAAAGAGAATTCAAAAAAAGATGAAAACAAAACCAACATAGTAGCTGCTGCACGTAGATTAAAAAAAGACAAGGAATATACCAAAAGATTACCTCTTGAAACATTAAATGTTAACGTCAACAGAAAGTCATATAGAATATAAATGCCTTATAAATAACTTACCGACCAACTTACGAAAGAAGCCACACATTTCAATTTAGTCGATCTAAATTTTTGTCCCTTCACTGATTTCTACGAAAGATTCAAAACTGATTGTAAACTACAAACCAACGAGATTCTCATTAGTCAAAGCAATTTAACAGGCAAAATTTATTTCGAAACATATTTTCAAAGTAGAAAATCTCCTTGGTTTGCTAGTAAAAATCTAAATCGTAATTATATCTCTACTATTTCTGGAATGAGAGCGAATCCTTACAATCTAGCGGCTTTTTTAGCCGGGATAAGAATGGTACCTAGTCTGATATGCCAATGTGGCTCGGCGGACTAGGTACTATTTTTGTTTTGGCTGGGGAAGCCGCTAGATTGTAATGTAGGGATTCGCTCTTATTCTGGAGGTGGTGGAGATGAAATTACGATTACGACAGAGGTCAGTGGCTGTCACTGTCTGTCAGTCACTGTCCTCTGGCAGTGTTCCTTGTATGATACTCAAAGATCTAGACTCATAAAAAACTTACGTGAATTAAAACAATTGCTTTGACTAATGAGTACAATTGTTCCCACTCAACATGGAATCGATAGTTTCAAAACCTCAAATAAATGTATGCCTCGACATTTTTTCTTTTATAGATTCGTACGGATTAAAAATTTAAACATTGTAACCAATTATTGTAAAATTCGTTATGTACGTAATCTACTGTAACAAAACAAGGTATAGCCGAAATAGGCTTTTTCTAGCTTGAAACGGCTTAATAAATAAAAATAAATCAAAATAAATCAATAATAGAATGGACTACGCTTACGCCTTTCACGAGACTGTGTTGCAACAGCACATCGACGAGACTCATTAGCGAACCATCAACCGCGACCAGCAATGATAACCGGGTACACGCTGGCAGCCGACATTATCTCTGATTCAAGGATTCCAAAGATTACAAACTGCGCATACTAGCCTCGGTTCTTTTCCCCGGCCCAAAAGATAATGGCAATCGCGGATCAAAAGCATTCATGATTGGCGAGATTATTGCCAAACACATCCAAATGTTTCCTGCTTCGATTTGCCTGCTGGTGAACAATCATGACTTATTTGTAAAACTACGAAAGGTCTTATGCACATGTTCTAGTAAATTTCCAATCTATCATCAAGACTCAATTGCTAACTTAACAATTGTTTTTATTTATTCTGTTTTACTACTGCATAATATAAATATAAAAAATATTCAGTTAGCTTGCAAACAGATCAGAATCTAAATTTATTGTATATCAGGATCTCTAGATTCTCAATCTCTTATAAGAGAGCTAGCTGAGGTTTAATTTGAAAAATGTATATTAGTTGTTTGTGTGCCTTGGGCGAGTCAAACGCGAATACAGCTGGTAGAAAATATTTGTAGCGCGGGATCACGGAGAAAAAAGAAATGTTATGGACAGCTATGATTTCATCGTTAGCTACTAAAATGCTGTATTAGTCAAATTCTGAGCTGGAATAGACAAATTTTTCGCTGTGATTGGCAATGTCGTTGATTGCTATTTTAGCCAACTACTATCGCTAAGAGTCGATTAGGTGACGCACGCAAAATATTTTTCCGCGTTAGTCAATTGTGGATGCTAAAACAGCAAAATCCATATTGCTAAACTATTTCGGCTAAAATCAGCTCAGATCATTCAGTGCCAGCGATGAAAAATCGCTGCAGCAGCTATTTAGAGTGGTTGGACTTCCCAACTCTCGTCGCATTCTCAGCGTTCGCACTTCGCAATCCACGGCACCGTATAAGCTGCGTATGCCCAGTATGTTCACCGTTGCTGTCGCTGGTACTGTTTTTCCGCGACTCGCTTGCTCGCGATCTGTAACGTGTGTTTTTAATTTTACGGGTAAAACTGAACAAATTTGTTTAATAATTTGTTGTTATTTTCCAATGTTATTTTTATGGAACGAAAATTGTCTTATTGAATTGATGCATTAGAAGCCGCATTATTTTTATAATTACTGTATAGTTAAATACGCTACATTATATGCTACGGTTTTACTATTATTTTATTTATATCATTATTAGACACATCTTATTAGATACCCATTAATACCCAAGCCAAATCTACAATAAGTGGCTCTCATAATAATGTGTGGAATTATAATATTAAGAATCCTTTTTTTCGTGATCCATCCAAATTTAAGTAATCCCTAATGAACAAAGAAACTTTGCAATTTTAAAAATAATTCATTTATTTAACATTTTAGGATTGTAAGGATCCGAAACAGATGATTGGATTATTATTTTCGTAATCCTATACTAAATTAATCCAATACCGAATACTTCCTTTATTAGTAATTTGTTTTTCCTTTTCCTAAAATACCTCGTAACTATATTTGCAATGGATAGAATTGAAGGTATTATTTGTTGCTTCTTACTCTGTGTACATATAAGTAACGATATAGCTCAACTTAAATCGCACTTAACCATCCAACACGGTTTGTCGTTAACTGAGTCATATAATGGATTATTCAAATGCAAAGATGTATACTGCAACAAGTCTTACAGTAGAGCTTCTAGCTTTGTTGATCATGTTCGGTCTGAACATTCAACAGGAAATGGTAAATTTAATTTTGTATATAGCGCAAAAGATGCACAAAAAGAAAGTGCTAAAGAAGAATGAAATCCACTTCATAAGTTGGAAGAATTAAAGCTTGATGCATTAATGTCGAAGACTATAGCTAATTTGAGGTTTTCTACAACCATGACTGGTGCAGACTTAGGAAGCTGCGTCGGAGTAACTGAGCATGCTATTTCAGACGTTCTTGATGTAGTGAAAAGTAATTTTGAATTGTTTTGTAAAGGTAAAAACTTAATTCCAGATGAAATCAACCGTTTTGTTGATACATTGAATTTCGACGAATCTTGTTCTAAATATAAAACTATGAAAGGACAAGTAAATGCAATGAAGGAATATTATACCTACACTCGACCAGCATATATTCTCAAAGAACGTTTCAAACCGAATGGCAACGTCGCTTGGAAATGCGCATGCGCCAAAAAATAAATTTATTCGCGATGAATTCGCATCTCTCGATTATTATTATTTATGGTCTCCAAAAGTCGAAGATCCGATCTGCCTTGCCGACGATGTGTGAACGGTTGCATACGTGCAGGCTCCCTCAAATGAATTTTCATTTATTTTTACTCGCAGATTTTATTCAGCTCGTTTTTCTGGTGTTGATTCGAGCTTTGATAAATTATAATGGGAGAATGTTAGCGAAATTTAAATGAATACACACCTCAAACACGTTTATCATAAACAAAGGAGACAAGTATGATAGAGCGCCAGAATAATAAAAGTTGATTGTTTTTACAAAAAAAAAAAGATTGTTTATTTGCTTATATTATTTTAAATAGAACTATGAATCATGTAACATTTCCTTTTTTTATGTTTATATTAAAACCTTAAAAACTGTTTAAGTATTTCTACTAGCATTACAAATCGGATTTTTAAAAAGTTTTTTCGGTCAGAGCGTAGTCTAGCGTGTCCGCCGCAGCTCCAGGGCCGCCAGCAGCGAACATGCACCTCCTACACCAGGTGAGGTCGTTGGGCCGTGACCAGCCACCGTCATGTATATAGAGAGCTGTGACGCTCAGCGTCTACGCCCGCGAGGGTCAGCTCCTGCAGCAGCCGCTCCTTATCCAGAGCGAGCAGGCAGCAGCGCGTTGTCCATCCAGGCCTGAGTATCCGACAGTTGAGTAGCTACTCCGAGCGCGCGTCCTAGGCCTCGTACAGCTCCTCGATGAGCTCGTGCAAGCATGATGCAGTCGCTGGTGCTAGCTGGATCCTCCCGTCCGATAAACACGAGCAGCATCTCGCAGACGCGCGCCTCTGATTGGCAAAACTGCACGGGGAATAGCACCTTGCAGACATTGCCATTGCTGCAGTTGGATCGGCGAACGGTAGACCCTCATAAGGATAGACAAGTGGAGAGTATAGATGACGCTGAGCTTCTGAGAAAATTATCCACTATTATTTAATGCTTATAAAATAGAACATTATTTGAAGAACTTTCTTTAGATATTGTATTATACCTGATCGAGGAGTTGACATCAATATCTAGTATTAGCTCCTCCACGACGCCTGAGATCAGCCAATCTTCGAGGCATGGAAGCTGCCAATTGTTGGAAATACTGTACGTTCGGCTGCAGATTATTCCACGACTCAATGACTCTATCGCGAAGAACGTTAACGTGATTTGTTGGAGTCCAACCTCGCACCATTTCCGACCAAACGTGTTCCATAGGGTTGAGGACGGGTGAATTTGCAGGCCACAGTAAACGGTGTAGACGAAGGTGATTCGCTTACCATTGTCGGATTCTCGCTGATGTATGGATGGGTGAATTGTCTTCGATGACAAAAATAACTTGATCTTCCGGTAGGTCGGTAAACATCTGTTGTACTGCAGGCCAAAGGTGGTTATCCAGCAAACCCTCGGAAATTTCTGCGTTCATGCGTCGGTCGATTTCTTGCAAACCACCTGGTCCTCGTGGCGATGCCCATCCCCAACATGTCACTGTAGCACGACCACTGTGATGCCTCGGCAACAAATTTTGTCCGTCGTAGCGAGTGTTGGGTTCTCGCCAAACTCTACACCTGCTGTCTTTCTCCGTGGAAAACACCTTCTCATCCATGAAAACGGTCCTACTCCAGTGATTTTCCACGGTAAAAACACGGTACATCTCATTAAAAACCTGCCTTACCACTATATTTGCAACGCTTAACGCAGTTTTCTGGCAAGCTTTATAGTTACGAAGATTCGTTCCTTGGTTTAAGTTTCGCCAAATTGTATCGGAAGACACATTGAGGCCTAGCATTTCAGGCAGGCAGCTTCATAAGGATTGGCAGCGAGGGCATCGGTTATCTGCTGTACTTGGTCGTCATTTAATAAAAACGGTCGTCCATTATTTTTCCTTAAATCCCTCGCAGGATTTTCTTCTGCTGTATGATCCCTATTTAGAAAGAAATAGTTCGGGTCATTTTTTTTACAATATTCAGTTTTCGTAATACTTATTTGGTTTTCTATGGGTTTTTTGTATTATCAATTTTAGACGCACAATCATGGTTGAAACAGTTTAAAAAGCTGATAGGTAAATTTATAAAAATCCATGACCCATATTGGAGAGCCTACACGTATGCAACCGTTCACACATCGTCGGCAAGGCAGATCGGATCTTCGACTTTTGGAGACCATAAACAATAATAATCGAGAGATGCGAATTCATCACGAATAAATTTATTTTTTGGCGCATGCGCATTTCCAAGCGTCGTTGCCATTCGGTTTGACACGTTCTTTGAGAATATATGCTGGTCGAGTGTACATAAAGCCAAGAGAAATATCTTTCGGTAACACAGATGGGCTGAAGGAAGCTACGTTTTAGTACATTTCGCTCATTGAAACTTTAAAACTGGTTTTATGTAACAAAGAAGTTTGGAATGTTTTAAAAGATGGTCCAAAACGCAAAGTAGAAAGTAGACGAGTTTATGGGCGGTTTCGAAGATGGTGGAACGTATAAAAACCACTCGTTTTTTAAACAATTTTTGGATGCTATTGGAATACATTTATATTCTGACGAATTTTTAGTCAATAATCCACTAGGTAGTAAGACTCATGCAAAGAAAATTACTGTTTTGTACTTTAGCATTTCAAATCTTCCAGAGCATTTACGAGACTTTCTTGGTAACGTGCACGTGTTTGCCTTTACATACGCTAAAGATGTTGTGACGTATGGCATGAATAAATTTTTACTACCATTTGTATTAGATTTTAAAAAACTTGAATCAGATAGAGGCGTAGAAGTCGTCATCAATGATACATTTCACATTCTTCGCGCAACTCTGCTAACAGTCTGCGCTGATACTTTAGCCGGTCATGAAGTTTTAGGCTTCATGGCTCCTTCTGCTACTTTTTTTTGTAGACTGTGCATGATGTCGAGTAATCAGAGGAAAAATTGTATCCACGTTGTTGCACCACGAAGAACGAGAGAAAGTCATGAGCGACATCTACAAGCTATATTGGAAAATGACAAAGCCAAATCAGAGTTTGGTGTGAAACATAACACTATTTTAAACGAACTTCGCTATTTTTACTGTACAGAGAATTACGTACATATTGGACATAATGCATGACATTTTAGAGGGACAGGGGCATTATGATTTAAAACTTGTTACTAATTATTTAATCAAGAAATATAAAGACATTACTGTCCCCCTGCTGAACAGCAGAATTGAATCTTTCAACTACGGGCGAGAGGAAATAAAATATAAGCCATCAGCTACTTTGTAGTGTAGTATCAGTAATGTGAGCACTGAACACAAACTTCAAGAAAGAGCTGTTCAAATGTGGTGCTTATTACGTGTATTTCCATTCCTTGTCTGGGATTTGGTTTCTCTCAATGATCCTTACATGCAATACATTCTCAACTTGAATCGAATAAACGAATATATCTTCTCGCCAAAAATCAAATCATCAAACTTGATCCAATTGCGCGGATTGATACATGACCACATTTGCGATTTCTCTTCTTTGTTTCCCGATGAAGTTGCTATCAATAAATTACATCACGTCGACCACTTGGTTGACTGTATGATGAAAAGTGGCCCTATGAGACCGCTGAGTTGCTTAAAATACGAAGCAAAACACCAAATGTTTAAAAAGTACAGAGTCGTGTGTTGTAATTTTTAAAATCTACTAGTAACAATGTCGAATGTAAGTCAGATGTCACAGTGTTCGATTTGGGGCACAAACAAACCAGAAGTGCGGCAACGTATCGAAGACAATCCTTCTGCAGAGTTAATAGTTGAAAATGATTCAAACATGGAGAAGCTATTGACTCTTAAAGGTTTGCAGGCAGTTCGAAACAGAAAAATAGTGTCAAAAGTAGGAGTATACGATAAGCAGTATAATGTAAAGTCATTCATAGTTTATGACATTGATCCAAACAATCTAAAGATGCCTATATTCGGCCGAATTGAAAAAATAATTTAACAGAGGGATGAAGTTTATTTGTACGTTCAAAAATACAGATCAAGATACTTATCAGAATCGCTAACCCAACGTTTTTTCATGTATTGCAAAGCAGGTCCATTGATACCTGATTGGGTCCCAATTTTTGAAAAAATAACGCTGGGTTCTTCAAGAAGCTCTTTCATTTCATCAACCAATTGATTATAATGGTTAATATCATCCACATCGGAGAATCGCATAAGTAATTTTAAGCAGATTTTTTTCACAGCATCTATTTTAAATTTATTTACTTCACGTTCGAAACTTTGTTTTTTATGTCACCAACAAAGCAATAACTGTGCAAGGGGAAAAAATTTTTTGATAGAATTACGCTGTGTAGCGTTTTTATCACTCATAAAATATTTAATTTTGTCAGCTGTTTCTGAATAATGATTCTTAAAACATTCAAATACCCAATCATACGTGGGTTGGTCTTCGCGTCTCACTATGGCCACAGCCACATCTTCTGTCAAAGTGTTGGCATCGAAAAGGCAAAGAAAAGGATGAAAATGAGCCCATGAAGTACCAGCTTGTATGTTCCGTCAAACGAAACTATTTCTCACCAAGCTTTTAACGAATCAATCATATCTGGAGTAGTAAAGAATAATCATTGAAAGGTGTTACCTTCCTTGAGAATATCGACTGTTGCTCTTAAAAATTAAATGTAGTGAGTATATACATTGAATGTTTTTATACTAGTTATCTCAATAAAAAGAAGCAATTTCGTCGCTAATGCTACACGCAACATAAATATCGTTAATTTCACTTACTCAGTGAGTGTAAAAATTATCACTCAATTCATCAGAGTTTTTAGTTCTTAAAGATGCCATGATATTTTTAATGTCATAGGAATACAAGACTTTTCCAAACGTACTTTTGATGTGATCAAGTAGTTTTGGTCTATTGCACTTCAATTCAACCAATTTGATGACTTCAGCTTTTTGCTCAGGAGTTAATCTTCGGACCTCAGGTGGTGGATCCAATTGTAAATACATAAGCAATATCTTTGAATGTTTACCAATATTATTATTGTTGTGAAAGTACATTTGCATTCTGGAGCTTACAATAATTGCAATAAATTGAACCGACAAATGAATTTTACCTTAGTATTTAAGTGTCCTTTGTGTTTCAAATTAATTTTTGTTATAATTAATAGTTTCCCATTTCTAGATGCATTCAAAAGAATCCTTGCTCGGCAGTCTACTTTTAATGATCTGTTTGAAACAATAATAAATCATGGTACAATGTAGTATAGTTCTTTTATTATTCTTTACATATTTCAATAACCATAATAATAAACATATTTTTATAAGAAGTTTGCAATGGACCTTTTTTGATTGTTCTTCTGGGTAGATTTGTGATGTGATGTACACTCAAATAGTACATTATGATAAAAATGCTGCCAACTGCATTGGCGGAATGCTTCCTTGAAGATTTAAAAGAAGAGCTTTTTTTTAAAACAATTTTTAGTGTCTTTGATAATATCTTCGAATGCATTATTATTATTGAAAATAAAATT
>JAWWMK010029344.1:0-14592 GCA_035047105.1 Galeopsomyia nigrocyanea
CATCAAAAAATAATCACGGAGCAAATGGTCGCCTGTTTTCACACGTATTTGTATATCTATATACATGTCCGGGGGGGCCTTAAGCAAACTACCGTTTCACAGTATGTATGCTATGGACATTGGTGCGGGAGTTCAGCTAGGTCACAATTCGGATTTCGGTAATCCTCGGAAAAAAAATCATACGGATTTCATGCGGACTTTGTGTACAAATTTCGCACAAACTCTGCACACGAATGACAGGCACGCATTGACACGGCGCTAATTTCGTTTTATGAATTCGAATTGCAAAATTCACTCATTATAATGCGGAATGTACACAGCTGATAATTGTTCAGACTAGAAATATCCGGAAATGTATTGATATTTTGCATCGTTGTTGGGGTACACAATCCACTATTTTCATAAGGCCTGTAGAGAACAGTTCCTATATATATTATGTCAAAATCTCGTTCTGAAGCAGACTCTCTAACCTCTATCTATTCTCTCCTTTCTTGTTTTCATGATATTATATTGTCGGTTCATTTGAGAGCCTTGCGCATGTACCTTATTTGATATGTCAGTTATTGCGTTATATACTGTATGGGCATGAAGAGTGCGGACTTGTAAATTCGCAATAGCTATAAGTTAAGTTATGAGGAATGCCAATTACGACAATGCATAGTTTAATTTGAGAAAATGTAACATTTGTATTATACTTAGTTGCGTTAGAGAAAAATTCAAGTCTCCGTTTTTAATTAAAAAATTGAAAGTAACTTACTCTTTTGCGTGAAATAGTGCAATAGTGTATGTGTACGTGTATCACAGCAAGGTTTCAGATTTGTCATGGCACAGCTGAAACGATAATAATGTAATGGTGGAAAGGTCTAGATTACAAGAAAAACAAGAAGAAGACGTTTCAATAAAGAGACTTTTTTTATTTTATTATTACTTCATTCATATATTCATCTTGTCGTTCGACATAAGCTTTGATAATAAATATACTTTTTATCTGGTTTTGCATTCTCAACCTCTTTTTTTTTTTTCATTCGCCAATAATTAATGTCAGAGGGTCATCCCGCGCGTCTGTAACTACTTATATCTTGCAGGTTATAAACTTTGAATGCAATCCTTTGCCGATATGATCGATCTACGATTTTCATTTGTTACATTCCACTCTTTGACGATAATTGTAACATTATCCCTTATATAGTTCAGCGTTTACGAGCGCTTTCATCTGTAAAGTCTGCACAGTTAACGAATCGCGCGCATCGAATAAATGAATAAATAAATAAATAAATGAGTAAATAAATTATATACATATATATATATTATGGGTCATTTCACATCAAGTGTACACGTCAAAATTTTTTTTCTTTTTTTATTTCATGAAAATATTCCATTACTATTCCAGAATATGTGTGAATTTTTTCAGATTTTTAAATTCATAAGCCAAGGCTGGGTGAGCCATTAAAAAATGACATTTTTGACATTTTTGAAAAAATTTCAAATTTCAACCCTTCTTTTACCCATGAAGGACCCATTTTAGGTATTGACATATACACATGAAATTTCATCTACTTCTCCCATAGAATATGAATTTTCATGCAATAAAAAAAGAAAAGAAAATTTTTTACATGTATACTTGATGTGAAATGACCCATATATATATGAATAATTGTTTGCTTTTTTCAAAAATTCATTGTTTTTTTTTCTTTTTGTTTGTTTTTTCAATCATCTCGATTGGCCGCTGTAAGCCACGTCAGTAACACAATCTTAGTCATTGCACTCACCTGAGTGGTTTATAAAGTGCTGCCGCTCCGCATGAAAATATATATTGATTTCAATTGTTTGAGTCATTGGTCCGAAATTACGAGTGAACGCCGGCCTATTACGAATCAGCTGTCAATCGACTTCACTAACTTGAACAAAAATACGCGCCTAATTGCATCTGCCTTTTCACACAATTAAAACATTACACTTCAGTCGCATACACTCTCACTTTTTAGATCTTGCTTTCAATATTCTCTGCGTTTAATTACGTCAGCTAGCTCATAGAGGATTTATCATTTGGCTCTAAGGCTACGCGATGCACCACGTGCGAATGTATTATTTATATATGTATAGCGCATATATATATTTTCTCTCTCTCTCTCTCTCATTCTATCTCTCATCCACGGCAAAAAATGAACACTCTATTTATACCATTCAGTTAACTCACAGTCAGTTGTGTGTTTGTTCGTCTTAAGTTATTTTCTATTTTCAATAATACTCGCAAAATTCGACGAAGTATCTGTAATAATTACATTTTTTTTTAAACTTTTTTCCCCATGATTATTATAATTTTTTTTGTATCCATTTCATTGTTTCTCGTGTTTGCTATTCCCGCTTTCTTGTCTGATTTATACCCACAAAAAATAGCTTTGCCTTTACCGCGGCGATCTGCGCATTCATACACAAGATATTTGTTTCAGCGTTTTTATTTTTTATTTTTGTTTGTTTGTTTGTTTTTTTTTAATAAGCGTGTACGTATGCAAAAGTGAATACGCGCGATGGGTGAAAGATTCAATCGCAAATGAAACAACAAACGGATAATCGAATCATTTACTGAAAAAAAAGTGAAATAATATAAGTACAATTGTTAGTATTTATAAACACTAGCATGTAAAAGCAGTGAGATTTTGTTGTTCAATCAAGTGCGTGGATTGATTGATTACAATAAAAAATGATGTATCCTGCTACAGAAAATTGTTTGCAAAAGAAAATGGAGAAAATGTAGCCTATTCTATATAGTCTAGCCAAAGTAGCGATAAAAGCTGATGGAACTTTAAAGGTGAATGAATGCAGGAGAACTGCAAGTAACGATCAGAGAGTAAGCGTGGAGATATGGAGAGCAAAAAAAAGAAAAAAAGAAAAAAGAAAAAAAAAGAAAGAATATGTGTGAGTCGAGCCGAGCCCAGAGAAATCGCGAATGATGTGTGCAGCGCGAGACCGACGGACTCATGCATACGAGATATGCTCGGCCGAGCGTGCGGCTGCGCGGACTGTCATTGTGATCTTATACTTATTACTGTGCGAGGCTCGCTGGACGCGAGCAATATATTACACATAATATACATGTACAAGTCGGCTCATCGTCTCGTTGCGTAAATGGCATTTGAGATCGGTCGTCGTCTTCTAGTCCACCCCCTCCCCCCATAATGTACACGTTAATTCTCGAAAATTGGCAGTTTACGGTAGTTCAAATTTGAAAGACTCGCGTTGCGTTCTTTGTAATCGTATTGTTGTGCAATTGTTCTGTTGCTAAGCAAACAGTACGCAGAGATATTAATAATTATAAGACTTGTGTGTTGTGTTTGCGTCAGCACTCGACTCGTCTGATTGAGAATTTTGAATTCGCAGTAATCATATCATCCGAGAGCTGATGTTTACGCGAAGCGAAAAAAAGACACACAGCCATCACGCCGACAATTTATTGATTTGTTTCTTAGCTGCACGTTGCTTTCCACTTGTAGTTTTCAATTCATTTGAATTTTCAACACTGCGGCCAATGACTGCGGAAGCCGAGCTATTTGGTCGCGTCACACGTCGTCAAGAGTGATCGTCGCCAATAAAACAGCAACAACAGCAACAACAGCAACAGCAAAAGCAATAACAACACCGGCAGCAGCAGCAGCAGCAGCGGGTTATGCAGATTTCGTGGAAAAAAATAATTTGTGCGTGTGATGCGTGTGTGTGTGTGTGTGTGTGTGTGTGTGTGTGTGTGTGTGTGTCTAATTTATTTTTAATTATTTCTCTTTTGCAGTCCTACACTTTGATCGATCGCATCTGCTTCTGTTTTATTCCACTTCCATTTTTTAATAATCGCCGCCGGTTCATCGCGCGGCACGGCTCTTATAGTATATATAATTCTTTGCTTGACTTGACGCTTTATACTCTTTTAAAAAATCGACGAGGTAAAATACAGTGTACAATAATTTTTATACATAGTAATTCTTTGTCTCTCGGGTTTTTTTTCGCACGCCGTACATATATAGGAATGTGGAAGAGGAATCGAGTTTGTTTATTATTAATTAAATCGCTTGAATTTTGTCTTATTTGCTTAAACTACTCGCATTTGTAAATGCATCATTGCAAGAGGGAGCCCGCACGCTCCCAAAGTTCTTTGCCGCGCCATCAGCCACACTCCTTCGGCTGCTTCGAATGCTCAAATTGCAGCTTTGTACGAGTTAATAGAGCTCCGAGAAAGACGGACAAATTATTCGTCAGAGTTGTGCTAGCGATCAATGTTGGCATTGGCATTAGTAATCGCGCAAAAATAGCGTCAACCCTGCTACGCCATTTTTGCTCGTCTCTGCCTGTCTGCGTGTGTCTCTCTCCCTTTCTGTCTCTTTCCATTCATTCCAACTGATGCTTCATTCTCGAGTCATTTAGAATATGTTGATCGTATAGATAATAT
The DNA here is from genome assembly GCA_035047105.1 of Galeopsomyia nigrocyanea. Classification (NCBI taxonomy): domain Eukaryota; kingdom Metazoa; phylum Arthropoda; class Insecta; order Hymenoptera; family Eulophidae; genus Galeopsomyia; species Galeopsomyia nigrocyanea. The sequence continues at coordinate 4,436 of JAWWMK010029344.1, forward strand.
AAATTCTACCGCTGTTTTTTCTTTCGTTTGTGTTGGTTTTTTGTTCCTGTTTATTTTCTTTGATCAATTATATCTAAGCACGCGCGTTTCTATGAAATTCGCCTTACATCTCGATTTATTGCGCAATAAATGTGCCGAGTGCAGCTCTACACACGCAAATAATGGCTAGAGTACACCATTGCACTTTGCCTCTGATGGATGAACTATGCAACGTACTTGCAGCTTCGCCGGCTTCGCCGGCTTCGCGTGTATGCGAGCGTTGAACGTGTATAAAGATCAGCAGCAGCTGTGGTATACGGATTCTGTACAAGAGCTGCGGTGATTTCGTTTATAGAGATCACGTCAAATGAGAGGACGTACAGACGCGCGGATATCAAATAGTAAAGAGGCAATTAACGCGACAAGTCCAACTGCATAATTTTTGCGTTGGCTGGACTGAAATTGGACGTCGCCATTTCGTTAAATGTCAACGGGTGCTTGCACGCCTACATTTATACGTGTATTATGAGCTCTATTTACAATACTCTTTAGCCTCGTTACATAGCACTTTTCTCGTCGCACACGATACATCAATTGTCCTAGGTCATTTTATATCCTCGTGTGCATTAAACGCTCGCTACAACGTATTTTCAATGAAATTCGAATCGAGAGAGACGAACAAACAAACGAATGAGTGAGATGGAGGCTAATGCGTGGATGCAGATAATGAAGCTTACACTGCACTCTTGGCATACTCAAGTGACGTATTATACATACGAGCCGCGCAAGCGCGAGGTTTGAAAGAACGAGGGCATCTTCTTACTTATAATTACATAGAGACACTTTCACACTTTTGCTCTCTCACGCACGCACGCACGGCGCGACGAAACACGAAAGTTGCGAACGTCTAAAAATCTGTGAATTGCTGTCGCTTCGCGTCGCGTCGCGCTCGGCTTGATCAGTCGTCTCCGATAATCCCATTAGTTGAAAAGGTGAGTCTGCGCGAGAGCATATGGCTGCTGAGCCGCGTCGCGATGCTGCAGCATGCAGCGGCCATAAATCGACCTCGCGGTTTAATGCTGACGAGTGCGACGAGTGCGCAGTTTGATGTACACATACATGGCCAATTCCACAAAAAAAGTGCCTTAATTTGGTAGCGTTTTTTGCAAATATTCAAACTGCGACTAAGCTCTCAATTTTAGGGTTCTACGGGGCATCGAAAGTTTCCTAATGCTCGTGCCCACCCTCCCCTTTCATGTGACACCCCCTTTTTTGCTTGCGACAGTGTTAAAATCACGTGAGAGTTTTGGCATCGATCAAAACGAAAATCTGAGCTTTTCTGGTTTCTTGTTATTTTTTGAATTTTAATAAGAAACGCAAAATGATGGCGTCAATCGGACTCGAGATTCGAATTTCTCGACCGGAAACCATTTTTTTTCTTTCTACTCGAAATTTCAACCCTTGTAGAGCTCTGAAAACACAAAATTGATTGAACGTAACAGATTTGCCATTTTTTTTATATTTTTTTTACTTTTTATGCATTGTTGTAGTTGAAAATTCTACAAGCGTCGGAATTTCGAGTAAAAAAAAATGGTTTTCGATGTATTTCGAGGCATAGAATTCGATTCTAAAGTCAGATTAACGCAATCTTTTTTTCAGTTTCTGTCAAATTCCAAAAAAGTATGGAATTTAGTGTATTATTTTTTGACCGTTTCAAGACTTCCAAGTCCAAAAAAAAAAAAAAATGGTGTCACAAGATTACGCGGCGTGGGGCACTAGTGTTTTTAGGTTCTATTAGTGTTGTAGATTGAGAAAATATAATAATTTCGAGCGTAACCTAGAGTTTTTAATTTGCCAAAACCCGAACAAAGTTATGGCAGTTTTTTTGTGGAATTCATATGTTAGGCATTTCGAGAAATCTCGTATCGAAATCATCATTTCTCTATAAACTACCTGGCCACACCTTTAGGCATTTAGCAAACTGACAGTTATGAACGCAGCTTTAGCAATTAATAGACGCGAATAAATGTACGTTAATCACGCTTAAATAATGGCTTGTTTATTTTTCAAAAAAAATGATGGATTTAGTTATCAGAATAACATCATGTGAACATTATTTGTAGCAAATCTTCACAATGTGTAGCTGTGAACTCAACATCAACGAACTAAATTGACATTATTGTCAATGGAAAATAAATTGATGTGTATAAATGCTACTAGTTGGAACAACTTACCATATAATTGATCGCTATAATTAGCGCAAAATATTCTTATATTCGCATAATCATAAAATAACTCTAAAAATAAATCATCATAATTTTCATAAAATAAAATAATCAACCAAAGCCAGAAGCTGCTGATTTAGGTGTTCATTTAAACGTCATTAAGATTTATTCTTCTATTTGCCGAAAGTCTATAGGCAGTTTGCTAAATGCCTGAAGGTGGCCAGGTACTTAGAGAAATGACGATTTTTTTATGCTTCATTCCTTTATTTGCCGGCAGTTTGCTAATTGTCGGATTTCTCTAAATGCCTATATATATGGGTCATTCCAGCAATTTTTTAACTTTGGCTGTGTAGGTGGGTCAGCCGATCGTGACGGCGATTTTACCTATGAAAGTACATGTCAAAAAAATACTTTTGGCTATCTCAGATTTTTTTTTAAATATATGTATATATATATATACCGATATGTACGCTAACGAAGTCTGAAAATTGGCCTATTTTTAGCCATTTTTGAACAGTTGTAGCTCCGCGAGTTTTCAATATTTTTTGACGTGCGGCAACTCGTTCGATTCGTCTGCTCCTGTACTTTCAAGATATATATTGCCAAATACCAAAACATATTATTTAAAAGTCGCCCCATTGAGATAACCAAGCAGTTACGCGATCGATTTTATAGTCATATTTGAAGTCCCATAACTTCGTCAATTTTTAATATTTTTTGACGGGGTTGGCGGATTTTTTTTTGTCTTTTCAAGACCTTTAATTTGCTTGGTCGCGCGTTAAATTTGATTAAATAGAACCCCATCCATGGGCCGTCGAACACTGTCATTTTTTGAAATATGCTTATTTTCAAGCGCGATTTAAAAAAACCTTTTTATTTATTTTTTCATTTTAATTTTTGTTTGGTAGTCCAAATCGTCTAGAAATTCCTCCTAAAATTTCGCGAGGGTGTTTTTTGATTTTTTCGAATTATAATTTTTTACAGTTTGCAAGAATTGAATTTTCAAAAAAATCGCTACCTTTGACTTTATGTATCTCTGTTTCTAATGAGCCGAATTACATGATCGACCAACCAAATGAAAGGTCTTGAAAAGCGTAAAACAATGCCGTCAACCGCATCTAAAAAGATGCATATTCAAGAAATCTACAGGGACTTGAATTTGACTATTAAATTACGTTAAAATGGCATGATCTATGGCTGTAGCGTAGGACCGACAATTATTGTTTTTTACATACTATAAAATCATCCACCCTTTAAGGGTAAGATTAAATAAGCTTGATATAAATAATTTTAGAGTGTTGAAAAAACTGAAATTCTCGGTGCTACGCTCCAGCCGTAGATGCCATTTCAACGTATTTTGATAGTCAAATTCAAATCCCTGTAGATTTCATGAATATGCATCTCTTTAGATGCAGTTGACGGCATTGTTTTACGCTTTTCAAAGCCTTTCATTTTTTTGGCCGATCGTGTAATTCGGCTGATTAGAACCAGAGATACCTAAAGTCAAAGGTAGCGGTTTTTTTGAAAATTCAATTTCTGTAAACTTTAAAAAATTATAATTCGAAAAAATAAAAAAACACCCTCGCGAAATTTTAGGAGTTTCTAGACGATTTGGACTACCAAAAAAAATAAAAAAAAAATAAAAAAATTTTTTTTTAAATCGCGATTGAAAATAAGCATATTTCAAAAAATGACAATGTTCGACGGCCCATAGATGGGGTTCTCTTTTATCAAATTTAACGCGCGACCAAGCAAATTAAAGGTCTTGAAAAGACAAAAAAAATTCCGCCAACCTCGTCAAAAAATATTAAAAATTGACGAAGTTATGGGACTTCAAATATGACTATAAAATCGACCGCGTAACCGCTTGGTTATCTCAATGGGGCGACTTTTAAATAATATGTTTTGGTATTTGGAAATATATATCTTCAAAGTACAGGAGTAGACGAATCGAGCGAGTTGCCGCACGTCAAAAAATATTGAAAACTCTCGGAGCTACAACTGTTAAAAAATGGCCAAAAATAGGCCAATTTTCAGACTTCGATAGCGTATATATCGGTATATATATATTTAAAAAAAAATCTGAGATAGCCAAAAGTATTCTTTTGACATGTAATTTCATAGGTAAAATCGCCGCCACGATCGGCTGACTCACCTACGCAGCCAAAGTTAAAAAATTGCTGGACTGACCCATATATATGTATTACAAACGCAGCAATAACGCCGTCGGGAATAAAGGGTCGACTAAGAATTACCTGGCGCTCGTCGATCGCCCAAGGCCACTACTTGACAACTTTTCACACACAACGACCTATGTTACCTATCGTGTATATATATATATATATATATCATTTATCTCAATGTATTTATACTTATTAACAAAAGACAATTCCAAAAAGTTCACGACTAGTCTAAGATCGAGGAAGTTAAAGTATAGGTCCGACTGCAGGCGTGCGAGTCACGTTATGAACAGCAACTGGCGGACTATTTATTTATTTCTTTGCTGTGTAGGGGAGGCCGGGCTAAAACGGAATATTTAGACTTTGAGTCTGTTGTTTCATTCAGTTTCGAAAAAATCTGTATACTGTCGCGGAAATTAAAAAATCAAAAGCCGCGTGGTATCAAAAAGTCGAAAGGGAAAACGGCGGAATAACCCTAAGTACAGTGGCAGCTTTGATTTAAAAAAAACAACAAAAAATGAGATATGCTGTTTTACCCCCCCCCCCCCCGCCCCTTTCTTTCTCTCTCTTTCTCTCTCTCTCTCTCTCCTTCTCTCTGTATCTCTGCGTTACGTATCGCACGCGTGTGTGTCTTGTACGACACTGTGACCGCCTATGTATAATAGTCAGTTCATAAATCTCGAAGACGTTCTCGACAGCAATTCAAATGGACATTTATTATCTATCTATCTATCTAATTAACAAACTATCTAGAGATCAGTAATAGCAGCGGCGGCGGCGGCAGCGGCAGCGGCACGGAAGATAGCGCAGCAGACATTACGAAGAGCTGCGATGCATCTGCGACCATGGTCGACGACGCGCTGCTGGTATTTGTCGGGCCCAACGTGGTCGACCGGCGGGTGTCAGTGCTGCAAGTAAAAATGTGGCTCGATTGGCATTATTGGCCGAGGCGTGATGCAAAGTATACAAGTTTATGCAAGAGGAAGCGAGAGAGAGAGAGAGAGAGAGAGAGAGAGAGAGAGAGAGATATTGTTGCTGCTGACTGAAGCTCTTGAAGCAGCAGATGCAGCTGGCCTCGATTACAGGCTGCTGAGTTCACGGGCAAATGCCTTATCATCGAGGAGCTGTCGCCGCCACTTGATCTACTCTCGATCGGGGCGGTCTTGTCCGTCTCGATGCGAGCAGTTTTCAACTGCTGCTGCGATATCTAGCGCAAGCTAACAATTCTCTCGCTCCGTAGCAACTCTGCTCTCCTCCGTGCCGGCCCGCGGGAGCTGCTGCACTCTGCGCCAGATCGATCCAAAATGCGAGCTGGCTAGCCTCTCTCTGGAGTTGGAGCCATATCATGCCAGGTTGACGTGTGCAAACAAACAAACAGTAAGTAAGAAAGAAATAGACGAGACGCAGATGCAAGGCTCATGCTGATGTGAAATTAGACATCATGCGAATGGATCATCTTGATGATTGTAAAACTGCAAGCAGCATTTGGTTGTTAAGCGCGAAGCGAAACCAGTGCTCTCTGTGTAATTGCGCGCAGCTGCTGATCGTCGAGCTCGAGAGCAGCTCTAATATCGTGTCGAAAAGTTGAATTTCAATGGAATTAGCATGAGCAGGAATGAGCTGAAGGACGAATTGCTGATGTGAAGAAATAACAAGTTGTCGTGGTGAATGTGCCACTAGTTAGGATGACAATGCTGAAGAGGGTCGAAAGTGGACGGTTAAAGTGGTTGCTTACTCACTTGCTGGCTGGCCGCTGCCGTGAGGACAGTCGACTGCAGAAAGAGCGTTGGTGCGTGCAGGCGAGCGGCGACGCCAGGAGTAGCTGCACTAGTGCTAGAGAAAAGCTAGAGTAGGGCTGCTGGTCCTGGTATAGGCTCGGCTGCTTCTGCTGGTCAGGCGCTCTCGGCCAGTGGGACCTGCTGCTGCCGCTGCTGCTGCTGCTGCTGGTTACCGCTGGTCGTCGGACAGCCGATGTTGGTCGTGGCTGCGGTGCTGCTCTGCTGCTGCTGCGACAGCGGCCGCAGAGCCTGCATGTCGCAGCTGTGGGAGCCGCGCTTTTTTAGATCCTGCAAACAATGGCCAGTCGGTCAGAGTCCTTTCACTGCGCTAGCCGCTACGCTACAGTATAGAGTCGCTGCCCCCCCGCGACAATTACACAGCCAGCCCCCCACGTTCACCCGCTCACTTATCAGCTATATACTCATTCGTTCTCGCACTAGCTCTCGTCGACGATCGCCAAGCTATACTCGTGCTATGCTATACGCAAAGCTAAGCAGAATCCTCTGATTATCATCACAGACTGCTCTGCCACGGAGAGAAAATTGTGAAAAGTGAATATTGTGCGGACCTTTAGCTTGGATTTTCGCATGGATGACATCGGTGCGTATAAAACGCATGGCCTAATGCGCAGATTCTCATGGGATAAGCCTTGCGTTTTGAAAGTGGTGGGGAGTAGACGGTGGGGAGTATTCTACAGCGTTCAGTGACTATACGTTACTAATTTTCTCTAAATAAACGAAAGTAAATAATATTGACTTTTTGGCAAAGACCGCATCGGAAAGTAGAGCTTAATATGGGCAATCTCCTACATCTTTTTTCGACAATATTTACAAATAATTGTTTTAATACGAGCGATTTGAACACGAGGCTTTGAGGCCTAGAGTTGTCTACGTGTGTGTGAGTGACAGTAAACGCAGTCAAGGGTTATCCCAGAATCTGTAAGAGAGCTCCATACGAAAATCGCTAGCTCCGATACTTCCATAAGTTATATCTGTAGAAAATGTCTCTCCTTGCTCAGCTCGCGCGCGCCGCGGCGGCACTGCCGCAATTAATTCGGCACTGCAGTCAGCGAGTCGAGCGAGCTCTGCTTATCTTTGAACGAAGCAGCTCTGTACACGCCTGCTGGCTGGCGCCCTTAATGTTAATTATTCACATGGACGCGGACAAGCCGCGCATGCATTTCATAAGCAAAGCCATAACACAAGCGCATGCACTTCAAACAACATCCGCGACTACATTGAATCCCTATTTAATCGCTCTGGTTTGCCTGCGAGCGTACTAACGACTATACGAGCTGCTTAATAAAGCCGCATTGACAAACTTGCGCTGCAGAGCTTGCTGCGCCCATTCCACGTGTCCACTACGCTGCTGCCTTTGTGGACACGTTGTGGAAAGACGCTTTCGAAAGCCAAAGCCGCAACTATACGACTCAATCTATATGTGCGTGCGTGCGTGTGTGTGTGTGTGCGTGTGTATGTAACGAAACAAGCTGAGCAAAGGCGGGCTGGACACGGTTGGCGCGCTGGCAAAATAATCATGCAAGCGACTACTACGTGCGGCGAGTTGATGCTGTGCAGTACTTCTGGAGACTGTGCATGCTGTGTGCGGATGAGTAAGATTATTCTGGCAAGGCAGCTATGTCGGACTAGACTGCTATGTCGCTGTCCTACGTAGGATTGCAATTGGCTATCCTCCCCTCCCATAAATCCCATTTATCTGCTGCTTGAGCTTTCGCCATCACCTTAGCGCCGGCTATATATTCACCGCTATTGGTCAACTTAAATCACATCCAACTATATGTGTGTATATATATGTATAGCTATGTGCTTGCTTATAAATATATAATATATAGTGATGATATAACATTGAATATAATTGTATTGACTATCAATTAACAATGTTGAATTATCGCGTGGAAATTGCGTGTAGACATTGAGAGGCAGACTGATCGCAATAGCATCGCTCAGTGGCGGCTGCGAGAGAGGGCCCGCTGCAGCTACGTGCAGCGGCGGCAGCTGCGCTGTGTGATGCGCTGGGCCATCGGCCGCGACAGGCTTGGTTACCTTGGTCCTCGCCACTCGGATGCGGTCGTCGTAAACGAGCACCATTCGGTCCTCGCTGCTGGTCTGGAACTGACTGGCGCTCAGCTCGGTGAGGCAAGCGAGGCTCTGTCGGTCGAATCCGCAGCAGTCGATCAGTCGTCGCAGAGCAGAGCAGTGTCGACGCAGCAGCGCCGGCCCCGGCCGTTCGCAGACAAATAAACAAAGACACAACATTGTTTGGTTTTTCTCTCTCATCATCAACCTGCACGGCGATGCTGGCCGCGCAGCCAACGATGGCGCCAACGACAACTTTGTTGTGGCCATTATATAGCGCGCTTGCGGCCCGAATCGATTAGCTCGACTGTCTCACTCGTCCCTCTCGCTCGTGTCGTCTTCCAAATCGAGTTATATACCGCGGATTATTCTCGAGACGTTGCAAATTGTTACTACTACTACTACTACTACTACTACTACTACTACTACTACTACTACTACCACTACTACTACTACTACTGCTACTACTACTACTACTACTACTACTCGCGGATGCCCTATCGCCCTCGCTACTTTCCGAACTGGCGGCGCGTTGATGCCCTTGTGGATATACGACCGACAATCGTCGATCATGAGCACTATACTGTAATCTAGCGGACGGCAATGCACAGCTAATTGTGTGCGAGCCTATGGATGAGTTTGGTGTAGGGCAATGAACACGTGCATGTGCATGAAGTGAGAGGATTCGCCGCCGCCGCCGCCGCCGCCGCCGCCGCGGGCGCCAGATCGGCTCAAGTTGCGCTGCACGTGCAGAAGAGCTTCAGCAGAGATTGTCGCTGGCGAGAAGATAGATGAGCAAGACTAGCGGAAGAGAAAGTGTGTGCGTGTGTGCGTGTGTGCGTGCGTGCCTGTGTGTATGCCTGGGCCTTGGAAGGATGGTGAACTGACTATTGCGCTAGCGATGCTGGAATCGGCGCTGCTCGGATCTGCAGACTCAGAACGAGGCCTCGACGAGGTAGGTTTGGTCGGCGCCGGTAGCTCCCTGACTGCTCGACGGCTGGCCGACCTTCAGCGCCGCCGCAGCCGACGTCTCGGCCGCTGCCGATTGCTGCTGCTGCTGCTGCTGTCCCGTTTCGCCCGCCACGCTCGCAGTTCTGGCAACCCTCGTCGCCGGGATGTACTGACTGTAGGCTTGCTGAAAAATCCACAAGCACAATGCAGCCCCGCCGCCGACACAAATCGCAAGCTCCAAACTAGCCGACAAAACTATAAGCCTTCACCCCCTCGGACTATAGCTACAATGGAGTTTTATTCCGCCGTTTTATCCGTTTTATTCCCCCAATCGACATTGCTGACTATTCAAGCCTACTTCTATATCTATGGCTGCTCTCGATCAAGTGCGCTGTGCAGTATGTGGTATACATCTACTTGTATTGCTCGGCTATTGCTACCCACATAATGTCGTTCTCGCCCACAGCGCGATCAAAGCTTTTTCAGCTCATTCATTCATCTGCACGATTTTCGCCATTTTCAATATCACAACAAACCGCTTTCTAGCCCGCCCGCAATCGATACTAGACAAGTAAGTATATGATCAAAAAATCATTAAAATCGTGGCATGGCATGCGTGACAGAAAATATAGTGCAGGCGTCAAGGGGGCCTTTCTCTCTCTCGAAAACACTCATAACTTGCCTTTCTTTTGCCCCGCGCGCCACTTCTATATCTCGTTGTATCCGCGATTACAAACAAAAATGAACAATTCGACAGAGGATGCCAATTATATAAATGTAGAAAACAACAAACGTTTATGCCTACAGTCTGTACGTTTGGGAAGTATAAGGGGTGTGTTGATTGGTATCATGTTGGCATATCGAGTCGCACGACGTTCAACATCTACTAGCCAGAGGTATAGATCGAGCAATAATCATCAAGTTTGGTGATCTATATGTATATGTAT
>JAWWMK010029355.1:0-14590 GCA_035047105.1 Galeopsomyia nigrocyanea
GTGGACTTTTCTAATGTTCACGAGCATTTTACGGCACTATATACCTCAAGGAAGAAGAAGAAAAAATTCCGGAAGCTATAGCGTTACAATTCATTTTTGCCATTTTAGGCTTCAAGAATCGGCATTTTTTTTATAGATTTCGTCATATACATATTTTGGCTCCACAATGATAGTTGATTTGAGTCATACTTCTGTAGATTACTGAGGAATTAAAGAAATTAAATAAAAAGAATAATTTTTTGACGTTGAAAAGCTCATTCAAAAACTTTAAGTTTTTGGGTGACTATAAGCCCTTAAGTAAAACACCAATGCCAAGTAGATGTAGTAGTTTCTAAAAGTCTTTTTAGAAATTTGCGAGAATATTTTATATTTTTTTAACGTGAATGCTTTGTGATGTGTTATTGTTCTTTTAATACGTTCCTGCCTGTTTGCATAAAATAAGTGCCTAATGCTACGTTAGAAAGTATCAAAACTTTGTATGCATATTATTAAAAAAGGAGCATGCATTTGGATCAAACTAAAATTAAGATTAAATCCAAGTGATTCATTTGTGTGACAAAATCCTCAATGAACAATTAATGTTAAATTTGTTGTCCATTAAAAGCATATCTTGTTCTTCTTCCTGAGCAGACAATGAATAGGTGGAATTAATAATGTTGGACATTGGGATCATATATAGTTAGCTTAAAGAAATTATAGTACATATATATCAAAAAGTATTGCAACGTTGTATCTAATAAAATAGATGCAAACTCTTAATGAACATGTACAGTAAAGATAGAGTCAATTGTTAATGTAAAATTCTACTTAATGTTACATAAATTTCTTAAAATTCAATTTAAAGAAATAATTTGATTGTTAATATTTGTTATGTTTGTAATTGCTTTTGTAATGTACTTGACGAAAACTTGGACACAAATAGCTGATTGAACGATTCAGATGAATTTTCTTGTCTAATCTCCGATCATTCCAAATAACCAAAATGTAAAATACATGTATATCGCAGTCTTTCTTTAAACTAATTTTGTAACATGTTATAGTTATAGGTTGAAATAAATTTAATAATAACAAGCCTATTAAATCCTATTGTCTTGAATTTAGCCAATTCCCTGCTGACGATTAAGTAGTAAAAATCGATTTGGTCAGACATTCAAAATAATGTTTTTTGTGAGAGTCGGTGTAACATACGTGTTGTTATTAATTATAGGGAAATTGTACTTTACAAAAAGTATCAACAATTAAACATAACTAACACGCGTTTCAATATGAAAGCGTATTACACACTGTGTAAACAAGACACTTTACATACAAACTTCAATAAAAGTGTAAGTAAAAGTGTATAGTTGCACTGTTTCCGACTAAAAATAAAGTAATGATAGTCTTGGACTATAATGCTGTGGGTGAAAATACGCCAAGTGCTACGTACTCGTAAGTTACATATTTAATTGTTCTATCGACCAGTGACGGAGTAATAATCGATTTCGACTATAGATTACGTCGCTGTTATTCTCCCCAAGATAACTGTTATTATTCGTATACTAAATTTCAAGCGATCATGTCTTATTTGACGAACAAAAATATCGTTTTTTTTCTTCAAATTTTCTCGAAAAAGAAAAAAAGCTCGAATCTATAATTCGACGGGAAAACGGGAAACTATAGTATCATTGGAGCTTTAAAAGCTGCCTATCGTATAATCGTGAAAGTGCTTCCCCAACTGCACGTCAGACGGAGTTCCCTCCAATGCGCACGTGTTTCGACGAACGGGCACAAACTGCGCGTTGTATAGACAACTCGCGACGAGGGAGCGGGTTGCTTGTGCACTGACACACTTCTTTGCAGACAGTATATTATGTGCAGGGGCACACGATTCTCTCTCTCTCTCCGTCTCACTCTGCCGTTTGATCAAGTGCTAGGCTACGACCAACTAATGTATCCGTAAGCTTGCGCAGTTGCAAAATCCGATATCATCGCGCGGACGAGACGCAACTAAAAAAGAAAAAGAAGAAGATAACGTTTTGCATACAATTTTTTTTTCTGGTACACGTGTCGTCGTCCGACACATGTATCGCTACGTATTATCGCTGCAACATTGAACTTGAGAGAGAGAGACTTCATCCTATTCGAAGTCTAGATGCAGAGGCTATACGTTCGCGTTGGGAGGCCGTTCAGTGACGTATGTACGTAGCCAACTCGCGTGGATCGTTAAAAAAAATTTTTCGCAATATATCTGTCCAAAAAAAAAAAAAAAAACAAGCAATAGAGACGTGATTGAAAATTGCGATTGAACTGTAAACGACGCGGATCGCCGCCACGTGCAAAATCTGCTTTAATGGAGGGATTGAAGGACATCATACCGCTCAATTTCATCGAATGCGCCCTCTGCGTACCTCATTTCTGCTGCGGAGCACTGTTTGGCATAGGATTTTGCGCTTACTACTTTTTCGAAGTTGTCAAGGTAAGTGAAAATTACTTTTGGTTTTACAAAAAGTTTTCTTTTTTTTTCTGTCTTAATTTACGCGTGTAAGTGATTATTCATTAAACTTCGTCGGGGTGGTATTGAACTGTATACTTCAGCTGTATGCTATACGTAATATAGTTATGTATACGATGTTTTAAATATATACAGAAACTTAAAGCGTCTTTTGTAAGCTAATATCGATCCTTTCATGTATGTACGTTGCATAGAATTGAAACTTGCTCGATTTATTCGGCAACGAAAGTAATCGTGAAAATTTCTAATTCCTCCAGATATATTTTATCATTTGAGGTCATTGTGCTTGATAATTTTTTTTTCACTCGCAGACTGGCGATATTTCAGTTAAAATGATGAATCATTTTTGTGTCTACCGAATTACAGATCATTAAAGAAAGCTCAAAGATATCCGTTATCGCGCCAATGTCATAATATCACATAATCGGTAAACTCGTCGGATTTAAAAAGGAATTCCTTCTAATTTTTTGGCTTGAATTTTGCAGACTCCGATACTCTATTGTGCCACAGGACCGTTCTACGATTTTTTGATAGAAAATTTGCCAATTTTGAAGAGCAAATATTGGCCGACGCTATGGTGCTTCGAGTCTCGCGCCCAGACGATATTCGCCTGTATCGTGCGTGCAAGAATGCTGCCGAGCATAAAGTATCGAAGGTAATAAAAAATGAAGAAAAAAAAAATTTGCAACAATTGTACGTGTAATACCGATAAAATTGGATGGTCGTTTCAGGGAAATGTTGACATTGTCGGACGGCGGTGAAGTGGCTCTGGATTGGGCGGAAGAAAATTCCAGTCCAACGTCGCCGATCGTTATTATTTTACCTGGTTTAACAGGTGCCAGCCAAGCGGAATACATTAGATGCCTGGTTTACGCGGCCAAAAATTTCGGAATGAGATGTGTGATATTCAATTACAGAGGCATGGGTGGTGTGAAGATAAAGGTAAAATAAGCTCTTGGAAATGAACTACAGCGTGGTTTTTCTATCTTACCGTTTATCGATTCATCTTTATTAATAACAATTTGCAGACGCCCAAGTTTTACTGCGCGGCCAACTGCGAAGACCTTGCCGAGGTCGTTGATCACGTTAAAAAAATTTACCCTCAGACTCTTCTTGGTGCCGCGGGAATTTCTATGGGAGGGTAGATAAAGCTCCGAGAGATAAAATTCGTTGTATAACGCACTCGTTTTTTTCTTTTTCTGTTCGCTTGAATGATTATTCGCTGCTTTCAGATTGCTACTCGGCAATTATTTGGCGCAATATGGAAGCAACGCGGTGGGAAAAATCAAAGCGGCTCTGATTATCTCGGTACCGCTGAATATATTCGAGGCGACGAAGAGCATCGAGAAGCCTTATCTGAATTTGCTGTTGAACAAATATCTCTGTGATAATTTGCAGCAAATATTGCTGCATCACGTTGGTCGAGATGAATTTCCAGACGTCGATTTGGAAAATGTGTACAAAGTAATGAAGCTTGGTTACAAGTTAGACTCTAATCATTCAATTTCACGATATTTTAATAAATCATGCGAATTAATGTTAAAAAAAAACAGAGCAAGACAGTTCGAGAGTTCGATGAAAATTTCACGTCCAGGCATTTCGGCTATAGAGACGCGGAGCACTATTACGCGAACGCAACTCTTCACAATAAGCTACACCTTATCGAAATACCACTGCTGTGTTGGGGTGCAGCCGACGATCCGTTTCAACCTTTCGAAGGTATCGTATAAATTGGGAAATTCTATTTTCGTCAAAATCTACATACATAATTCATTGGATTTTACGACTTGCTCGTTGTTTCATGTCGATCGATCGTACTATACGCACACAGCTATACCTTTGAAAGAAGTCAGCCAATTGAACAATGTGGCAATGGTTGTGACGTCGAGAGGAGGTCATATCGGATTTTTGGAGGGTTTTTGGCCTCTCAAAGAGGAACAATACATAGGCAGAATATTTTCGCAATATTTCACAGCAGTATTCACAGTCGGAAACAGCCATCCTGCATTTATTTAATGTTCCGTAGAATTTTAATGAAAAATACCTATATACATTGAAAAATACAACTCAAAACTGTGATAGCTGAAGCATTGCTTTGAAGAAACAAAAAAATTTAATTGTTAAGTCGTGCTATCATACTTATATCTCGAGTAATGTTTCAAGTGCCGCGCGTAATTCTCAGAAAACTAGACAGCTTTTTGGGAGGATATATGTATTTTTAATAAAAAGATGTAGCATTCCTTATTTTTTCGTTTAATATAAATACAAATTATTGATAAAGAAAACTTATCTGTTGAATCCATTGTAAAAAGTATCGTGGAAAGCTTAAAAAATCTCTTACTGTAATTGTATTTTATATAAATAAATATAGTTTCTAAAAGATGCAAAAAATGTATTTATTGTTCGTAAACACTTCGTAATTTTATTACATACGAAACAACAAAGCTAAATTATTTTTCTATAAATCAATTCGATTGTTCATTTCGATTTTTATTTAGTTTGTCTGTTATCAAAAACTACATGATTCGTAAACAAATGTCGAAATTGCATTTACTTGAAACGACGTTTAATAGATGTAGTTGGATTTTTGTTGTCTCGGAAACTTTGCTAGCGGCACTTTCTGTAACGGTTTCGACTATTTTCTTACCTTTTTCAAATGCTTCCCAGCAAACGTCGCATTCCCAGTCATCCGACGATTGTCGCTTCTAGCTGATGCTCTTTCTCGATCGAATCTGGCCAAGTTAATTTACAAAACTTTTGGAAATCAAAAATAAACCAGCGATGACAACAAATATGAAAACGTGGCAATTGAATTCACATATGACTTTTTAACCGCTTAGAACACAGAATTTGAAGCTAAGGTTAGATTTGGAAATTAGGTTACGATTTTAAAAGTAAAAACGTACGTTTTTTTTAACAAAAGAATATAATCATCCGCGCCTCGTTTTTTTTTTAAATAATGAATGTCTCTTTTTTGTAAGCATAATACTCAAAAGCGCACTAAAATTTGGACTGAAATAATCGGAAAAGCAAAATAAAATTTTGTTGTTATATTACCTCAAAAACTTTTCCCAACGTCACATATTAATTTTTAAATTTTAAAAAATATATTTTTTTATAAACTGAAATTGCGTAGATTTATTAATCTCTTTTGAGTGCTATACGAGGTCTGTTCATATTATTTATAATATTCACACATCAAAAACAGAAATTCCGATTAGTATGGAGACAAATTATACCTATCGTTCTCTCTCTCTCTCTCTCTCTCTCTCTCTCAAAACTTGCGATAAATTGACAGGGACCTTCTTGATTCGTTATCATTAATAGTGGGGACGGAGACTTCCGCAAAGGTCATTCAACTTCTTTGCGAACAGATAAGACAAAATATTCTTAGATAGGAGTTTTATAAAATACGGATTAGATAAAATATTACGAATTTTTTTCATATCGTACTTTGGAAATAAAAATTTTTTATTTTAAGAAGTTTGTACTTTGTAGTTTCACAATTAATATGTGAATTACTGGTTTGAATTGAATTTGATTGGTGAATATGTTATTACTGGGTTGAATTGAAGAATTGTGGTAGGTAGGGCGGTAAAAATTTAAGAAAGATTTATTTTTCGAAACGATTAGAAATTCTCAAGATGTTTTAGCGGTGAAGGACACTTTTGATACGTTTCTAATTTTTATAGACCGGCTATAGTTATAAATTGACTGAAACGAACAATTACATTTCAAATGACTAAAGTATTCAAGTAGTTCATGTTACATGTGAAAATGTATCGACGACGTATATTCATAAGAAAATAATTTTTTTTACGCAAAAAAATATTGATTTGAAAAGGGTAGAAAAGCGAAAAAGACGTTCATTAATTTATTTACTTATTTTTGATAAATAGAGTCTTTGAAAAATTTCAATATTAAAAAGTGCGCTTTTGATATTTTTAAACTACATATATGCCAATTCCAAGTTTATAAAATGATCACAGTTTGTCTAAACTGATAAAACTTAGGAGTTAATTGTTGTCAGTAGAATTGTAAAAAATGTAGACCTGGAAACCTTGCACTAATTTATATTTTTCCTGTGGGTGTTATTCATAATCAGTGACTGAAAAGGTTTTTCCACATTCATCAACTTTCTAGACACACAACAAGCTTGGTTCAGACGTGTATTAAAAAACTCTGACTGTAATTGTATTTTATAGAAATAAATATAGTTTCTAGAAGATGCAAAAAATTTATATATTGTTAAATATTCTGTAATTTTATTAAATACGGAACAACAAAGCTAAATTATTTTTTAAATATCAATCAATTAAAAAATACAAACCGCATTTGATGAAAATTTACTCTTATATTTTTAATAAGAATTTCGCTTATTATTAATTTTATTATTCAATTTATAGCATGTCTAATTCTACATTAATACTTTTTATTTTTTGTGCTTTTTTTGATAATAAAACCTAATAAATATTCGAAAAATCATAGTTGCTTCATCAGAGCCACCTACAGTTATAATGGTCAAATATGAAAAAAAGCCTAAAATGAAATCATAACCAAAAATCAAAACAAAGCTAACTTGAATGAAACATAATTGAAACCATATAATGTTTATTGTTTAAGTATGCCCTATAATTATCTATTTATTAGTGTTTTTTTAAGAGAATAGTCATAATTTGAAGAAACACCTGAAACTTAAAAAAGATGTCAAACGCTTATGGAACGACGTATTTTCGTGAAGCGTATAACAATAAAGAGCTTCAAGAAAATCTCAAGTATAAAAAGAAATATAAAAAATTGAAGAAACTTGTTAAAGATATGGTCGTTGTAAGTATTAGTTACAATATCAGTTCTAACACTTATAAATATAGTATGTTGAACATGTTCATTGTATGTACAGGAAAATGCAGCTCTCTGCGATCAAGTGTCAGAAGTGCAAGATAATCTTGTTACTGCCAAAAAAGAAAGGCTAATGCTGTTAAAAAGACTGTGCCAACTGCAAGGTGAAATGGATCCATCAAGTTTAGTAACAAAATCTCAAACGGGTAGTGCTAGTTCACCAGTACCAAACTCTGATGCATTCCCACCTAAAAAGAGTATTAAAAAGCGAAACAATGTAGAGACACCAGGTAATATATATTACTTAACAAAATGAAATGTTGCAAACATGTATAAATTAGACTTTTTTAACATAATTTTTTCAGACTGTAAAACTAAACCTAAGAAGTCAAGTAAAACTGCACGCAAAGTTGTCCAGCTGATACCCTTAGATGTTCATGGTAGACCTATTTTCCCTATTTCATTAGGAGATTTGACTGTATATTCATTGGGAGATGTTGTTGCTGACCGACCAGCATATCACACTGAAGATTTAATTTTTCCAGTTGGTTATTGTAGTACTAGAGTTTATGCTAGTTTAAAAGATGCAAGAATGAAAAGTTTATACACATGTAAAATATTGGATGGTGGAATCAAACCAAGGTGAGCTAAGAAAAGCAAACTTACACTTTATTTCATTAAGTAAAAGCTAGCTTTTCATTGTAAGAGATTATAGTATTTGAAGAAATTTTAAAAATACAAGTTTCTATTTGGCAATAATTATAATAAATTCATTTGTCTAGGTTTGAAATAGTATCAGATACTGAACTTGATCAACCATTAGTAGGATCCAGTCCAGATGAATGCCATTCATGTTTGCTGGCAGCTATATCGCCCACATTAAATTCTATAACACCAAAAGGAGCAGATTTCTTTGGTATATCTCATCCAACCATACAAAACCTTATTCAAAGTTCCCCTGGTACTCGTAAACTTTTCAATTACAAACCACAAAAATTTGAGGTACAATAAATTTAATTAATTTCTGATATTTACTCTCAGTATTGATTTTTGTTAAAGTTGAAAATTTTTCATTATAGATCAGCAAAAGTTCTGTAGATAAAGATCCTATTTTGTTTACGGAAGAAGAAATTGATCCTGGATTAGGTTTTGGAGCACTGCACAGACATTACGCTCTTTCTGCTGTACACAACATTAAACAAGAGCCATCAAGTCAAGAGTTGATAAACTTTCAAGAACTTGTTCCATAGCCAAATGAGTAATTTGTTTTTTATTAATTTTATAAAATGCGTAAAAGAGGTAGAAATCTGTAGTCCATTTCTATATTTATTGTAGTGTATAAAACATTTATTATTTCTCATAATTATATTTACATTGGTCGATAGTACAAACAGCCATTTAAAAAAGTTCATATTACAATTTGCTTGCTCTTAAAAAATTATGCGATCATGTGCAATTTTCAAGAGCAAATTAGCAATTAGAATTTAACTAAATGATCATCGATAAACAGCCACTTGTTGCAAACTAATAAAAAAGTTCTATCACATGTTATCCAAGTACTATTACACAACTCTATTCTTATTAAAAAAATAAGACATGAGTAAAAAAATTGTCATTTCAATGGAACTCTCGAATCTTGACCGTAAATTACAGTTTTGAATTTACATAAAAATGTATTATGTATATGTACAAATGTTTTATATACTTTGAACCATCTTTTTTGTTCTGTAAATTAAATCAAAAACAATCTTGACGTAACACAATCTAATTCATATAACAAGAAATCTAACAAATTTATAAAATCAAGTGCATGATTTAGATTTTTTAGTTATTTTTGTAACTAAAAAGTATTACAAAATTTATCGGGTATCTAGAATTTTCTTACTTAATTATTCAATCAATTAGCAAGAAAAATCTTTCGTATTTCAAGTCATTGCTGCACATTAACAAACATATTTGTATTGATCTATTATACAATATTATTAATTATTAATTGACTAGTTAAGCAGTCATGATGTAATAATAGCCATTCGAATATTCAAAAAAATTTGTGTTTTGTAGATATTCAAAAAAATTATAAAAATGTGCCAGCAAATAAGCTGTAAGGATTCAATAAAGTAATCCGTATTCAAATTGAAATATATTCCGATTCAAATAAAAAAAAGTTTTCTACTAAATAATGGTTTCTCTAATCAAACTAAGCTTGTAAAAATATAGAAACCAATAAACCCCATAGTTATAACATTCCTATTTTACACCCACATATAAAAATTAGTCCTATCTAGCTTACAAAAATTGCCAAAAGGTAATTGGTTATTTAGGGCATTGTTTACGATCCTTATTATAATGCTAGTTAGCATAAGCCAGACTTAGGCATACCCCTTACATAATCTGTATTAAAATTTCCCATTATTGCGTATTTACATTGTTCTAAGTATATAATACGCGTAAAATTAAGTGTTTTTGATTCGTCGTTTAAAAATTCGATGAAAAATTCCATTTCCAAATTAAGTTTCCTTTTTGCCAGATTTCCCATCCAAAGCTCTTGAAATTCCTTCTTGTCACCGTCTCTTATTAGGTGCAATCGTTTTACTAAATAATGTATTAGATATGGCAACCACAGGAGAAAATATTTTTAAAGGACAGTCACTGAAAAAATAATAAAGGTTTAGGTATAACTTAAAAAACAAAGATCAAAATCAAAATGAAAATGGGGATGAAAATGAAACAAGTACAGAAAACGTAAAAAAATATAGCCTATAAACTTTGGGGACTGCGGTAAGAAAAATGATAGATATCGCGCATTTTATTAATCAACTTATTAGCTATGGAAACCACGGGTGAAAATATTTTTAACGGACAGTCGCTGAAACAATAAATGATTTTTAGATATGATGAAGGTGAAACAATATGTTTTAGGACTCAAAAATAATACAAACCAGACAGCAATAACTGGTTCTGCTTCATTTCCACTGACGATGAATAACGGGAAGAGAATGGCAAATACACAGCTCCTGAAATCGAACAGATTTATATTTAAATTGCCATTTTATTCATTTACAATATTCAATTTATATTTAGTACAAAATTTAAATTGATAATGCACAATTATAAATCATATGTTGATTTATCTGCGATCTATAGAAACTGAACTTTTAAAACATTGAAAAATACGCTTTTGCCAATAATATTAGTTACCTTATGACGTAAGAATCTGATAATTTAGAGGATAATGCAAGTGGCAATCCAAATCCAACAAAGTATGGCCAGTTACATTCAATGAATTCAAGTCGTCTGTGCAATTCCCAACCCATGTTGTACCATTTGTATTCAAAACTATATAAAGCATTCAGAAGGCACAAATGTAAAAGTTCAAGAATGTCACCAATTGGTGGCAGTGGCACTTTTGATACTAGATTACTTTGGCCTAAAAACAAGCCTTGCACCAAAGTACTGAATGCCATATCAGCTAAAAGCTTACTGATACTTGACAATAGTACTGGTCTACCTTGACGACATCTATATGCGCTATCTGCAATATCCTGTAAAGCGAATAATTTGTTGAGTGACAATTATACTCAAATAATTGAAAATTTTTTTTTTTTCACCATTTTGAACACTCACTTGAAACCACAACATGTTGATTATTTTGCTTAATACAAAAACTGGCAGTATCCATACAGTGCTGAAAATTAATGATAAAAATGGTCTCATCCATGACCAAACAATGGTTCCCATGCCCGGAGATTGTCCAAATATTATGTTTAGTAAATATTTCAGAGACGGCAGCAATCCATATTCAAAGAAAAGAATGCTAGCTAAACATACACCACCGTTCAAAGCACAGCACTGAAATGTTCTTTGTAGCACCTTTGATTCCCTGTTAAAACCAAATTCGAGTTTACATAATCTGGTGGCAAAATAATAAATGGCAAGCAATGACAGTGTAAAATTGTAAGGAACAAAGAAATTCACTCGATTATAATTTTAGCACAAATCCATAACTTACCTGTGTTGCTTAGAAAACTTGGCTGGACTCTGTCCAACAGTACTCTCTTTCCTACGAGAGTCTACCTTTGGGGCAGATTTTTTTATCCTTTCGTTGAATTGCTTGTCCATGGAGAATAGGACAAGTGCACCCCGTAAGCTGTCTATGAAGCCTTGCCACATGGCAATGACGATACCCTGCAATGTCAGAATAGGATACCACATATAGAGAGCTGTCAATTGAAAAAAAAATGACTGAAAACTATATGAAAGATGAAGAAATAGACATTTGGAGAGGCGCCAAACAAAGGCGCTACATTACGCTTTTTTCCCTAAATAATCGCATGCCCTAGCAGAAAAGAAAGGAAAAAAATAGAGCTGGGATTTTATGCGTGTTGCACGTAAAACTCACGGTGATGTTCATTTTGGCAGATCGCCGGTGCAGTCTCCCAGCAGTAGCAGCAGCGGCAACAGGACAATTGGCTCAGCAATAACAAGAGGCGAGTTGTGCACTGTGCATCTTCCACGGGTAGAGTGTCCGTGCTTCGTACCCTCGCGAATGTACGCCGAGATCGCGACGCACCACGGAGGCTCATGAAAATCTTGATTTGTCTTCGGTCGAGGTTATAGCTCGACGACGATGCCCCGCTGTCTCTTACGTCTTGCGTGCCCCTTGAGGCTGTTGCTAATAATGTTTTTGCTGCAACTACTGCTACTGCTGCTACTGTGCTCGAGTCCGATCATCGCCACGCAACAACGTGCGTCGCGTTCTCTCTTACCTCACGGACAACGTGCACACAGTACGCTATCACGCCGCGCTAGCAACACAGCACTTTGTTCGTGCACAAAGTGCGTTTCTTATCAATATCGTAGCCGCGCTCCGCGCACACTACCGCAGTTTACATTTGCAAGTATAGTGCCTCGCCGTTTAGTGTGTAAGAGTAGGTATGCGTGACGTGCGCGTCGTTTCGGAGGAGTTCGGAGTTCGAGAGACGCAATTGCAAACACGATTTGCGCTTGACTTAGCCTGCGCCAGAGGTCATTACAATAGATCAGCTGATTTCGCGCGGTTATGCTCCGAAATTTTTGACTTGCGCGCTTTTCTAATTTACCCCGCGTGTGTCTTGTTTTTGGAGCAGACAATCGCATGAGTATAAAGTTTTATCGGTGACAATAGTTAGTAAACGAATAGTGTAACTTTCCAAAATAATTAATATTTGTATACTCAGATAGTAGATTTACATTTAAACATAACATTATATATGTAAATAATTGACTGCAACAATTGCAATTTTGTTTCTATATAGAGTGAAGTTCATTAAAAAAACAAAGTGAAGAAATAAAAGTATTAGTGTATTTTGTCAAAATTAATAATATTTAGTGAATATAACTGATGAATGTTTTTTATTGGAGTCACTGGAAAAGAGTACATGATATTAATTACTCGCTTTGTTATCTATTTTTTCCAGGTAAAATTGCAATGATAAAACTAAAAGGATATATCGGTAAAAATTCATCTACGTTAACTAATAACGATGCGGTGTATGCACACACGGACGAATTCGTATTTATTCCGAACAAATGAATGGATGTAAAGTCAAATTTTTTATTTATTTTTAATTATTCGATTGATTGCAGCTGATTATGCAAAAATAATCTTGTGAGATTGAATTAGGTAAGTGTATTATGAAATGACGTTTCATAAATAGATTATTAAGTTTTTCGAACATTGTTTTATTTCTTCTACTGTTCATCAGGGTTATAAAGTATTTTGCCTATTTTATTTGTATTTGATTGTAAATATTAACATGATGTATGAAAGAACAGGTATTTCTAACAGTTAATCAAGGGAGATATAATAAAGCCCCATAAAAGGTTATCAATGACATTTACAGATCAATTATTAATTTACATCATTTCAAACAAGGATTTCAAGCTTGGCGGCGCGCCAGCAAAAGGAGAAACTGTACCATTTACTGAAACTTTTATCATGGGATTGGCATTTGGTAAACCAATGTCGAATTGACCATCAAAATTTCCTGAAGGTACTAGTCCAAATGGAAGATAATCATTCATATCAATAACGTAATCCGTAATTTTCCATTCACCCTAAAATGTTACATAATATTTATCAATAAGATATTGAATAAACAGCATTTTAAAAGTATTTACAAACCGCTGGTATCGGACAACTTTTCGGAAATTGGCCACTGGGTTCTACTTTTTTAACAATTGGTTGGAAAAATCCATCTTCAGTTATAGCGTCGCAAAGCACTATAACTTCATCTTTCAGAATTGGCAAATTATTTAAATTGAGATTTGCAGTTATCTGCAAATATAAAAAAAAATACTATGAATTTCTATATCCAATCACTACGCCGTTTTAAATAGATCAACAAAATAGTTATATTTTCATACCTGAAGCTTTTCATCTAGGTTCTTCTTAACTGGTACGGTAACGGAAATAGTGCTGTCCGGTTTCACTTCGCTATCAATTTGTCCGAAATATTCATTTGGAGTAGCATCTACATTCAATTGATCTACTTTTACATGAGTACTCGTCTAAAATTAATATAGTGAAAAAATTCATTTATTATTTATATTACCAATTGTATCATATTGAATCATAGATTTAACAAGTTATAAAGATTTTAGGATCGATGGAATATTTATTTTTTAATTCAAATATTGGAATAATTTGATATAAAAAAATTTCTTGACAACTCTGTAGCAATAATATTTTTAATTGAAAATACATCTTATCAGCTCTTCTCGCAAAGAAGGTTCATACTGCCTATGTGTTGATTTAATAAAGATAAATAAAGAATTTTTCTCGAGCTTTAAGAGGAAAATTTTTAATTTACCTTTATTAAACCAATAAATAGTCTGTAAGAAAAGTGACAAAGTAAATTTACTGGAAAGACATTTAGAAAATATTTCTTAATTATATCTAAATTTTAACAATTTTATAGTGCCACAATATGCTGTTTACACTACAAAAAAAAATTTCTTAAATTTGCTGCATACTTAACTTTTTCTTATTTTAAGAGCAAAAATGTTCGTATTTTCTTGAATTAAGAAATTGTGAACTTGAAATAAGTACTCTTAAAGTAATAACTCTTTGTTCTTATTTTATATTACTCTTGAAATAAGAAATCAATGTTTTGGTACCATTTCATTCTTAAAATAAGTAATAGATGTACTTATATTGAGAATCTCGTTTCGCTAGCATGTAATGTAAAAATAATTGATACTATTTACATAAAAATCGAT